>WEKX01000943.1:42763-75857 GCA_013390025.1 Pitta sordida | reverse complement strand
GATACTGTGATACTGTGAAAAGAAGAAAATGGGAAAAAATAAACGCTGTGGCTGCTCTGGCAGGCTGTTAGCCTACTATACTTATTACTTTCTGCAATTCCTTTGAGAACTATCTTATTTTATTTCCCATTTAACTTAAGATGAGAATTTCACATTTTTAAAGATTTTTTCCCATTGATATCAAACCTTCCCCCTGCCAACAGACTATTTTTACACCATTATATTCCTGTGAAGAAACTTACATGCACTTTTCCCATATGTCTCTAATAATAAGTTATCATTATGATTTAATACCTGGCATTATATAAGTGTATCCTGCAAATGAAAAAAAGGTGTTGTTGCACTGCTGTCTGAAACCTGTACTCTCAGACTAGAATATGACATTCTAATCTTAAAAGTCACATACATAATACCTTAGCAGTCTACTATTCCTGTCACCTCGCCAGCTGTCTGGAAGTTGCTGCAGTATTAGAAATTCACACCTTGTAACAAATAATTGTCTCCTGATTTCACAGGAGAATTTTCTTTTATTAGATCAATTAAATTCCGCCATCAGAATAAGAGACACAAAACTAAGGGGAAACGAAGGGCAGAGGACAATCTGGGAATGGCAGTAAATACATGCAGTCTTGACAGGGACTTTTATTTATGTGCCTCTTCCAGTCTTCAGGAATGGCCAAATATCACATTTCCTTGTTTTCAAATGGGGATGTAAGGACTATTTTCAATCTGAAAATCAACTCTCTATTTAACTTGTTCACTTACATTTTTAAGTAATTCATACAAACATTTTTCTGTAATTTCTAATTTTCATGTTAAATTAGCTGCCTTGATTTATGCACTCTTGCATTCCTACACAGATGTTGAAATGGATGTGTTACAAGTGTGATTTCCCAACAGCTGCATGTAGTACACATGTCCTGCACACAACAAAAAACTAAGTCAAGACTCATGTCTCCTCTTGCTTGCTAACTGATCAGTTTTTCTGATAAGTAAGCATTCAGGGGATTTAAAATGTAAATTTTGCATCGTGCATTTTTGTTACAGAGTCAGCATAAGAATAATCAAAGTCTCCTGGTGCAATTAATTTTCTGCCTTAGCCACCCTCTAAATTTTCCTTGGCATGTCATGGTTACTGTCAGCTCAATACAGCAAAATAATATACTCTTATTGCTTTGAGTTTTGTTTTTTTAAACCTACTGAGATTGTATTAAATTTTTCAAGAGTCATCTTCCTTATTATTCACATTTTGTACTCTAGATGCTACAAAAATTTTATGGGAACATGTTATCCTCTTGCTTGTGGGCTCCATAAGTAAATACAGTGGTCTGGTCAAATAAATACAATATCAACTTCTGCAGCAGAATGTTTTGCCCTCTCTTTCCTGCAAAGCAAAAAATTCCTGCTCCTCCTCCTGGCCACTCTGAAAATCTTCTCACCTGGCCTTAGGTTCTGAACTGTATATCTCCTTAGAAAAGTATTACCAACCTTGACTACTTCTTTTCTGTAATTCTCAACAAATCAATTGTTCCAAACCATAAAACACAAAATAGAACTGAATTTATGGAACATCAGCAGGCCCAGGTTTAATATGTCCAGATTTAGAGTCATTAACAAGTAAATTAAAAAAAATAAATAAAGTAATTAGAAAAATTTTGCTTCTTTCTGTGACAAGCCAGTCTTACTAATACCATACACAGACACATAGAATCACAGAATCACAGATATTCCAAGTTGGAAGGGACCCAAAAGGACCATCAAGTCCAATTCCTAAGTGAATGCCCATGCAGGGATCGAACACAGCCCTGGTGCCATGTGCACCATGTTTTATCTATCTGAGCTAAACTCAGGGTCATATCCTTCTGTTTTTGTTAATAACCGACTCCCCATCCCATCATCTAGACCATGTCACTGAGTTCCTCATCCAGTCTTTCCCTAAACACCTCCAGGAGTGGCGACTCCACCACTTCCCTGGGCAGACCATTCCACTGAGGGATCACTCTCTGTGTGAAAAAGCTCTTTGTAACATCCAGTCTAAACCTCTCCAGGCACAGTTTAAGACCATGTCCTCTTGTTCTGTCACAAGTATCCCTCAGGCAGGATCTGTATGCAGGCAGCTACTGCTTTGTTGATTTTTCTGAATATTGACAAGCATTAGATATTGGCTGAACATCTTGTTACCCAACACGTTCTATGCTGTAGGAGAGTAAGAGATGACTAAATCAGGGTTTCTAATCACATTTTTGGACTTGCTGCTTGAAGTCCCCTGTATCTTAGATCTATTTTTCTCCCACCTAGCTCAACAGCTTTGCTCAGGTGAGTTTTTACTTTTTCCTAAAACTTTAGCACGTATTTCTTAATGTCTATAACTCTGACTTTTAAGAAGTGTTCTAGACCAAAGTTTTCAGTCTGTATAGAGAAAAATATTTATATTAATGGATAATTCAAAATGGTATGACCTAATACAGCCTACTACACAGAAAATACTTTTTTCTGTCCCATAGTAACAGTGCAATGGAGAATTAATTTGGTCTTCTTTTGAATTGAATTTTTTTTTCTTATGTTACTTCAAAGTGAGAGACCAGATAAAGGATATCATTTTACACAGGTTCATAGGTTATTCTGAGTTGGAAGGGCCCCACAGGATCATCTAGTCCAACTCCCAAGCAAAGGCCCAGGTTTCAGAAGAGCTCTTACACATCAGAAAAAAGACACCATACATTGCAATTCCAAACAAATAGAAGAGGTCAGGTTCCAGCAGATATCTTCCATATGCACGCAACATTCAAAATAATAAGTATAAAACCACCATTATTTCTCAAAGAAGCAGTTTCTAATTCTGTTTTGTTATTACAAAAATTTTTATTCAGTTCTCAGAATTTATGACTGTTTTGAAAACCACTTGTTAAAAGCAAGAACAGATATACTGGATGAGTCCAGAAAACAACATAACAAAAATTTACTTCAGAAATGATGCTTTGAGCAATGCTTCATTCTTTTACAGTTTCTGGTTGAACTTTCAAATGTTACAGAAAATAACTATTTTCTTTCTGTTTGACATTAAAAAATATTATTAACTTTTCAAATTGATTTGCTATTAATCAGAAAAGACCTTTCCACACAAAGGTCTCGATAAGACTCATATTATTCAAGCATGAACACATTTCTTGCCCATTTCTTAATCTGCCAAGGACATAAAAGGTGCATAAAAGACTATTGCAAGCAATCTTTGACACTCACTCCTTTTTTCAAACAAACAGAAAAATAATTTGAGCTAGTTATTGAAATGTATGTAAATGCAAGTAGATAGATCATAAGCACTTCTTCAATAAAGAATGTGGAATAACAATTATGAGCAATATGTTGGTGTGAAAGGCTTTCCTTTTTCCAGTCCTAATTTGTAATTAGAATTTGCAGTGCTTTCATTTGCCAAAGACTTAAGTACTTGAAGCTGAGTTACTAACACCTCTCAGAGTAGAGTTCACATTTGAGGCTGCCTGCATTCATTCACAGAGCTTTTTCATGTCATAATGAAACAACATATTTTCCGTTTCTGATGATGTCTAAGGTCCGTAGAATTACTCCAGATTTGAACAAACTATGCTGTATCTGAACCTGTCTATGGACAGAAATTTCCGTGGTACTTTTCATGAGCTATAATTAATAAACTTTTTGGCAACTCATTTTAAGTGAATATAAAATTTTCCTTTTTGAAATATTGACTATATTGTATATTAAACTATGCCTAATATGGAAATTTATTTTGCTTTGTATTCATTTCTGTTGTTAGGAAGAAAATATCATGGTTTAAACCCAGACAGAAACTAATCATCACCTGACCACCCACTCACGTACTCTCCCCGCTTCCAGTCAGATGGGGGAGAGAATAAAACAGGTAAAACTGAGAAAACTTTGGGTTTGAGATACAGTTTAACAGGTAAATAAAAAGCCATGCATGAAAGCAAAACAAAAGAAAGAATTCTTTTACAGCTTCTTGTTAGCAGGCAGGTGGTTGCCTTAAATGCAATGGTGACTTGGGAAGACAAACACCATCATTTGAAATGTTCCCCACCTTCCTTCCTTTTCCCTCAGGCTTTATTACTAAGTCTGACACCATATGGTGTGGGATATCCCTGTGATCAGTTGGGGACAGCTGTCCGAGCTGTGCCCCCTCCCAACATCTTGTGCATCCTCATTCTCCTTGCTGGAGGGCTGGCGTGAGAAACAGGAAAGGCCTTCACTTTGTGTAAACACTGCTCAGCAGTAAGAAAAGTCTCTGTGTTGCCAGCACCGTTTCCATCACTAATCTAAACTGGAGCCTCATATAGCTATTGTGAAGAAATTTAACTTTATTCCAACTCAAACTAGCAGAAAAATTAGTTTTCTCTGGTGGATAAATTATTCTGTATAATCCATAGGCCTGGAAGCAATTTGGGTTTTATTTGTCAACAGCATAAAAATATTTATGAGTCTATGGAAGATTTATATCCATGTAATGGCATGATCTTGTCAGTATTTTATAGTGTTTGATGATCTATCAGAATGAAGTTAAGTACATACATTTATTTGTTTAGATGTTTAAGCATTTAAAGTTGTTTAACATTTCTCTCAGCTTCATGAACTCCCTTGATTGAGGAGCAAAAAGTTAAATATCCTGAGTAATTCCACTAGTCTCTCTAATTAACAAATGTTCCTTATTAGGACAGGAGATGTCTGCTGTGCTTTAAGTATTGCTATTAATTATAATGTTAGCTGAATATTTGTAATCACTTCAAAATTAACCTTTGTATCCCCAGGAGGTACTTCTTTATAAGAGTCACTCAGAACCTGAGAGAGAAACTAATTAGTCAATGACTGATAAGTGCAGAAGGAACACAAATTAGCTCTTTGTTTACTGCTTTATTGCTGTACTGTATGATTTGTATTGCAATTAATTTTTTTTATTGTATCGTAAAAAGAAAAATGTATCATTCAGGGATAATAATAGCATTTTAGAGTGATGCTGACATTTCATTAGCCATGTCTCTTCCTAGGCCATATAAGGTGAGAGCAAGCCTTCAGGTAGGTGTTTCACAATAAATCTTCTGCATACCTTGATGAAGTCCAGATTTTAAACCCACACGTCAGGAGGCATGGAGAAACACATTTAAAATGGAACAGCTGAATTTCATTATGGCTTCACAGAACTCTATTTGCCAAAAGCTTGTGTGCTTGACATTCACAAACTATGTCTTGGTGAATAAGGCATTGATTAATGAAGTCATCCTCTCACAAAGATACCCAAAGTTATCCCATTAATCTAATAATATTGTCATGTAATAGATTCAGTTAAAATCTATGAAATTGTTACCAGGTTCACAGGTTATTCCGAATTGGAAGGGACCTCTCTATTACACTATAGACAGAGTCTATTCAAATTGAATATAGAAAATGGAATTATGAAATTCTCAACATATATATATAAAAAAAATCTTTAAACTCTTTGGATTTAAAGCTTTGCAAAAAAAGTCTACTGGTCAATTTGACACATAGTCCAATACAACATGCATTAACCCTGCAAGAAGGGTTATATGGGTGCAAATCTAAATGCAGGACCATCTTTGTAGATCTTAAAGATCTCAGCTGAAAGACTGTTTCACACTTTCAGTCTATTACCATGTAGCCTCTCAGTCTCATATAATGCTTTTTAATATTAACTATTTCAAAATGTCTTAATATATGATAATTTACTCTTGGTGTTGCTTCTTGGGGCGTTCTGCACTGGGTCCCGTCCAACTCAGAAGATTCTATGATTCTAACAAGTCCTACTAGCTCTGATAGATCAACTTACAAAAATGTTGGAGAATCTTAGTGACTGTTCAAAATATTATTAATTATTATTATATTGTCTTTATTCTTTCTTTTTACACTAGACAACACAGATACTTTTAATTTAAATCTAATTTTCTGATAAACAGACTACATAAACATCTACAAGGTAGGAAGTGTAAGGCTGTATATCTGCTACTTAGACACGTTATATATTCACCGTGATTTTTCTGAACAGATATTAACATACTGAGAAGTCTTTACAACAATGAAGTTGCTGGCATACATTTCTGCTCACTGCTCACAAGAAAACTCTGGTATTTTTGTTGTGTGATCTCTGATAGAGCTACATTTATGATTTGCCTTTGTATGTCTGCTTTCACATATTTGGGGTTTTTTAAATTCCTAACTCTATCCTGGACACCAGAATTTATCCACAGACCAGTGGCAACCAAGACACTATGAGAACAAGCTGCTCCCTTAGCTCGGGGGAGCCCAGAGCTGGAAGTAATCCTGATATCAGCCGTGCCCTTGCCAACAGTTTCCACATGGGGACTGACCATCATGGACAGAATCAAGGACTACTAATGGCGTCCATCAGTAGCCTCAGGGTGAGAGATGAACTAGGGCCAGGAGCCAGTCAAGAGAATACAAAACAGGAGAACAAGCCAGAGTCCCTCTGCAGGTCCCTCCTAGAGAGGAGACCACAGCCCATCTGCCATAAGACAGTTTGTGTCGAAGGCTGAGCTGAAACAGGTTCCCAGGACTCTGGTTAGAGGGAAAGGTGGGATCCCCAGAGGGTTGGTCAGAGCACCCCTAGAAGGTAGGTGCCTTCTCCTTTCCGCATCACTGATGCACAAAGCTTTTACTTGCTCCTATCTTATTTCCGAGATTATATTTTCTTTAATGAATACCTTCTACTAGCACTGTGAATTTTCATCATATAGGCACCATTTTTTCTTAAAAGAAATCCCAAATTTTTTTGTAGCTGTCCAGGACTGAGTTTGTCAAAAGTAAATGAAAAAAACTTTATATTTCTTATGGAAGAAAAAAGAGAAAAATAATCAAACCTAGTTACATAGACTGCCTTTATGTTAATTGAAAAATGATCTCTTTTTGCAAGGAACCATTTATATCATTCTGGAAAACACAGAGACATGAGATTATTCATAGTCTACCTCCATAACTTCCCTGTCTATTAATAAATCTTAGGGAAGTAACAAGACAGATAGAGTAATGCCTCACCCTTCACGAGGAAGGGGTCTTTTCATGGTCTTGCAAACTGTCAAATTCACAAACTCACGCGGGTCATTAATATGCACACAGGCCACGCCCATCTCTCCACCCCCAGCCACTCCGCAGCACGGAGGAGCCTTTTCTGTTTCTCCCCACGAGTTCTCCCATCACAGGGGAGCAAAGGGAAGCATTTCTGAGCCCTCTCCAAATGGGGAGACCCACCAGAGGATCCCTGGGATTCTCTTCACCAAGCTGCTTCTCCTGCAGCTGTGGCTGGGCTGCTGCCACCATGCATGCATGCACTGCCTCTGTGGCAGGGAAGGGGTGTCCCGGGGCTGTGGTCGGCACTTGTGGAGCCTGGGAAACCATAAATTTGTAACATGGAGACTCCCGAGGCCCCATGGAGAGTGCTGTCAGAGTTTCTTTCCTTTTAACTGTAGCAGCTACAATATGTATATCTCCCAGTCCCATGTGTAGGAGAGACATCGCTGGCCGTATGACCCAGCAGAACAGTGCTCTCCTCTGATGCAGTGATTCGCTGCATCACTGCCCCACCGCCACCTCTGGCTGGGCCCCACCAGCAGCACAGAATGCGCACCACTCCTCTCCTCTCTCCGCGTCCCCGATTCCCGTGCCTGCGCCACCTTGGCTGGCCAGGGCTGTGAGGTGTGGCCCCGTACAGCGCGGGCAGGCAGCAGCTGTGGTGGTGGGGTGGGCATGTCCTGCCGCTGCACGTTCCACCATCTCATCACACAGCGCTTGCCCCATGGTCACCAGGGCCAGCTGAGATCCCCTTTCCTGGGGCGCTTCCCTTCCCCACCCATAGCCATGGAAACAGTAACACAGGTGAGGGGCAGAGACCAGGGCACGACGCTGCAGGTCAATAAATGCCACAGTGAGGGAGAGGCTCCCACAGGGAGCACTGGCACCGCCCCTCAGCATGCACAGGCACTTCACATGCGTCAGCCCGGAAGCTTCGTGAATCACTGAGTTTGGTCTGCGAGAAAAATGTCTTGCAAATCAGCGAGGTCGCAATGGAGGAGTCACAATGCAGTGAGGCATTACTGTAATTTAAATTTAGAAAGATATAGTGTCCTGGGTCAGTTAAGATGAAGCATGAATTAAATTTAGAAATACTTGAATTATAGAGAAAGAGAGAGAGAAATAAGAACTTTATCCGGAGAAAGGGAATAATTTTNAGTAAACAGACAGTGGTCCTTTCTCGAAATGTCCGAGGGACTGCAGGGAGATCCAATGACCAGCAGGGGAGAAGCTGCGCTGAGATGAGAAGTCAAAGGTTCATGTGGTTCTGAGCGAAATGGCGGAGGGGAAAAAACAAGGCATCCTCAATTCGAAGGTCCAAACTAACTTCCCCTGCTGAGGCCCAGGAGCTGTAGTTATAGGGTCCCAGGCCCCTCCTGCATCACATGCCTTGTGGGCATGTCTTCACATGCCATTCGCAGTCACTCAGCCTGCCCTCAGGCCCTTTCCCTAGTCACATGCCTTTCCAGAGGGCAGGATAAGATAAAGAATCCTCCATTGTTTGTCTGGTAGAAAGGAGATAAAGCCCCTCTCCATGCCATATGCCTTGCCAGGAAAGGGAGATAAGATACAGGATCCTCCACTGTTTATCAAGTGAAAAGGAGAAAGCTCCTCTGGTGGCCACATTCCTTACATTCTGTTTTGGGGAGGGAAGATAAGACACAGGGTCCTCCATGCCGCATTCCTTTCAGGGGAGGGAAAGGGAGATAAGAAGAGATACCTATTGTCTGTTCCAATAAAAAGGAGAAAAGTTTTACAATAGAACAAAAAAGCCTCTCCCCATGACATATAGCTACATCTGATCACTCCCAGGCAAATTATTTGTTATCAGACATCCTGATATTTTATGAAGAAAACAGAAAGTTATTTCATTTTGTTACAAATGCTTTTAAAATCTCCTTGACTTCATAAAATATTTAATTTCCAATTAAATTATATTTCTTGGTCCTTTAGAGACAATTCATCTGATTTAACATTAATAAAACTTACAGAACATAAAAATATAGTGTAAAATCATTCACCTCAGTCCTTTTCTTACTTCTATCTGCATCTCTGCTTTCTTTTGTCTGCGATTCCTGACATTTTCTATTCATTACCCCTTTTCTAGTTTGAAGAAATCTAGTTTACATGTTAATTGTAAAAACTACTTTAAGTCAATGTCCTAAATCCCAATAAAGTAACATAATAGCACTATGATTTTCAATGGTTTTATGTATCCAAAATACTTACAATTTGCTTCCAGTTTGCTTCCAGTTCCAAACCACTTTTTTTTAATTTTACCTTAGTTTTGCTGTTTCACTGTAAGGATGATCGCTCAACTATACCATTATGTGGTAGGTTTTGTATATGAATTTTATAGGCTGCTGGGACCATGAGTCCAGTTCTCCAGAGCTGTAGCAATGAACAAAATAGCAAAATAACAATAAATATTTCATACAAGTTTTGCTGAACCTCCACTCACTGAGCTTCAACTTACTGCATATCAAAGGACATTTTTTCCAATGCCACATAATGAATTCACAACAAATTTAATGACCAAAACCTAGAATCATAACATCCAAGAAAGAAAGAAGTGGGCAAGATCAAATACTTTTAAGAAGAAAACATAATGGGCTACATGGCATTAGAAATGCTCACCTTCCCTAGAGTACATCCAAAATAAATCCACCAGTTATTTCAGTTTGCAGCATTGAACTCAAGAGAGTTTGACAACAAGGCTAGAGTTCAGAAAAGATGTTAGAACTGTGTCTTATACTTGGAGAAATCAAAGTTTAAAAATGTCTGGTAGCTACAAAACACTGACATCCTCTACTTAGCATATAAATAGATATCATGCTGATTAATTTCCACATTTAGTGGATTTTACTCTTATTGTGTTTTACATACTTTCCTAAAATAATCTTCTCTTTTTAACAGTCTTCGATGTGCCTCTATCCAGCTGTAGAAATGTGTGTATATTTTCTTCTAGTTGAAACAACTTTCACAATATTTTGATTATTCTTTCTTCTCCCACATATTTGATGGTTTTAATTTAGATTATTAAACCAGGAATAAAACTGATTAGTTTGTGGAATCAACTTATATGCAATTAAAAGTAATGTGTGGTTTTATTTTAAGGATATCTTCTGTTCCTTCTGAACCATAACTGGGCCACTGGAGAGGTTAATTTAAACTTTGTAGATTAATTAACCAAATTTCATCCACTCTTCTCTAATTTAGTGATTCTCACTTAGTTTCCTTCTATTAGTTGCACTAATATGCCTATAATGTTCCTTTTTAAAAAAAAAACACTCAAACCCTTATGTTGATATTAGAAAAATGTTTTTTTCCTCTGAAGACTTAAAAGACAAAAACATAAAAATCTTGCCTTAGTTTGAATTTCATCATGGTAAGTGATCTTGAACTTTATTTTTCCTTTCTGTTTTTGGTTTGATTTTTGGTTTGGATGTTTTTTTGTTAGAACCAAAAAATCAGATAGAATCATAGAAGCATTAAGGTTGAAAACAGCCTTTAAGATAATCAAATCCACCTTTAATATAGTATCTTCCTTCATTTGACAATGAAGTGTTGCTGCTTGTTAAGATCCAAATATTGAGAGATGTCTCTGCCTGAAATAAGGGGCAAATAAGACCATAAGCTGAAGTCAAGAGTATGGATTTTATTTAACAATAAATATGAGGTAAAGAGATAGAAGGAAATAGGAATGAGGGGGAAGAGGAGGGAGAGAGGGAGAGAGACAGAGACAGAGAGAAATCAAGCAGGAGACAGTCACCACCCTGTGAATTCCATGGCTTCCCTCTGTCGTTATTCATCCTGGTCTTCTTGGTGGTGGAGGTCCTGGTGTCATCCTTCTGGGGGTAGCACCTTTATATAGTCCCAGTTTGAGGTATCCATGGGGTGTTTGTCCCGCAACATGGACTGGCATGTCTATAAGCTTTTGCTTCCTTTCCCACAGTTTACCACAACAGGAATTTTTGTCTGGATGTATTAACTAGCTTGTGCTAACCAAACCTCACCTCAGCGAGGCCTGGAATTAGTGCCTGCCTGTTGTAAATTTCTGAGATCTATCCTTATCTGAAGTTCCCATTGTGGTGGCTTGTCTTATGGGAAATTCTTTCTATGGCTTCACAGTGTTTTGAGGCAGTCAGTTATTTCAACTCAGTTTTGAGTCAGACTCTTTAAGTCCTTGTACTGTCACCACACATGCCTACATAATCACCTAGTGCTTACAATATTTCCTGTAGACCAGGGAAGTTTTGGCTCTAGGAGGAAACATTTAAACCCTTTTCCTAGAAGCGCTCTGCTTCCTGAATAATTTTCATGCTTACAATAAACATCAAAATTACTTTAATCAGAATGAGCACACAGCTGCCTTACCCAAGTGAGTGAAACAAATAAATGATTCTGACCACTTATTTGAAACACACTTTAGAGAGTTGTACAAAAGAGTTTCCCTGTTCTGTCCCTGGGATGAGAGATAGGCATGCACAGAGAGATTTTCACTTAATGATGAAGCTCCGTCTTTAAACTTTTTGAAATATGACAATAGTACTATAGTAAGCCCCCTGTTATGCATGGCTCTCAATTCCTCGCAATCCATTTTTCAGCAAAAAAGCATGGTCTGCGCATGCGCAGATAATGCCATGAACTCAGACAGTTCATGGGTATGTAAATGAGCCCCATCCATATCTCCTGTCCCTGCCCCGACCACTGTCCGCTTGCACCATTTAAGGGGAACAGAAACCGCCACCATCACCCTGCAGCTAGAACCGTTGCTGGGCAGGCAGCGCGGGGGCAGCGGGGCCACAGTGTTTCTTCTGGGCGTAGTGGGGCAGGGGTCCCCAGGGCTGCTACAGTGGTGGAGAGGGAGCAGGCACCGGAATTAAACCTCCCTCAAGGCAGTCTTATGTACTTTGTTGTTAATACATGAGATGATTGTGTAAAAATCTCTGGGATGTGGGGGTGGGAGAGGGGAGGGGAGGGTTAGAGTTAGGGTTAAGAAGGGGCGAGCAGGGCAGAGCAGGGCTGCCAGAGCCTTGCTTGGCTCTGCTGAGACCCTGGAAGCATTCTTTACGTGCACTGCAAGTAGCCCTGCTCCTCCAGCAACTGAGAAGAACTCCCTTCCTCCTACAGTTGGCCCAAGGCTGCCTCAGTACCATGAGGGACCAAGGAACAAGCTCAGGCCAACATGGCTCCTGAGAGCCATGCCAGGACTTAATGCTGGTCCCATGCTCTACAGCACTTTGTCAGGGCCACCACGATGGCTGGAGGCCATGGGGAGGGTGGCAGGGCTGCAAATGGTGGGGGGCATTCTGCCTGCCCGGCTCCTGTATTTTGGACCTGCCATCTCACTTTTACGCCACAGCCCATACATTTAAAGTGGATTTTCAAAGGTTGTACTTAACGTTGGTGTCCCAGGAACACTCTGAGCGCTGGGACTGGCTATGGAACAGCCTGATCCCGTTCCTAAGGCAACAGTTGCAAGGCAGCACTTTATCTGCTGGCAGCACCACTGGCAACCCTGCTCCTGCTGGGCAAAGCTAGCAAGATGGTGCTGTGTCATCTTTCTCAGACAGCCTCATCAAGCTCCACCATGCTTGTTGGAGCCACAAACCCTTCTGCACTTGCCGATGTTTGACAGTGGTGCAGCAAAAACGGCTCCATCACCCCCAGCAGTATGTGGCAGTTGGGCAGTTGCTGAAGGATCAGGGAGTACGTGTCTCTTATGCATGCTTTACATATCGTGCTTTTCTCAACAGTGCAGCTGCAGGGAAAACCCTCGAGTGCAGGGTTAAAGCCCTGCTCTCCCTTGGGACACCACATCACAGTCTGCTTGTGTCACAGCCAGGCACTGTGTCCTGAGGACCTCAGACTGCCTGGTGATAACATAGCACCAGCTCCTGACTGCATTGGCAGTGCCCATGGCTGCATCGGGGGCTCTGCTTACCATCCCTGTCAGCCGGGGTGGGGGAACGGTGAGTGTGGTGGCATCAGACCCTACAGGGGGGCAGGCAGAGAGCGACTGGAGTCACGAGTGAGCCAGGGTACCCCCACGGAGAGAGGTAGCCCGGCTGCCCATGCAGACTGGGTGGCACCACTTCACAGGAGCGGGGACATCCAATTCTTTTGCATTGCTGGGAAAAAAAACCCAAACAAAAGAACTCCCAAAAAACTACCAAACGAAACAGCCAATCAAAAAAAGAAACGTGGACCAACACACGGCCAGCCAAGCTCTGCCTAAGCTCATGGATACGTAAATAAGCTGCGAGCTGAGCAGGGGTAGGTTTACCATTATTACTGTGCCTGGGACAGGTTAGCAGTGAGCTCTGGGCTGGCACAGCACTGGAACATCCTTACTCATCCCAGTGCCATCCCGGTGCTGTCCCGGTGCCGTCCCAGTCCCACCCACCTCGGCTGGCCCCAGCATTGCCACCAGCCCTGGGACAGGCTGCCTGCTCCCGCTCCGCCACAACAGTGGCACAGGGTCCCCCTTCACTGCCATGTTTATCCAGTAAGTCTAAGTGCCGAGTTCTTCACTTTGACATAACAACCCCATGCATCGCTATCAGCTGGGGGATGAGTGGCTGGAGAGTTGTGAAATGGAGAGGAATTTNGATTCTGTGATTCTGTGAACTAGGGTTGTTCAGCCTGGAGAAGAGGTGACCTGACTGCTGTTTACAGCTACCTGAGGGGAGGTTGCATTCGAGTGGGTGTGAATCCCCTCTCTCAGGCTGCCAGCATGAGAACAAGAGGTCACAGCCTCAAGCTATGTCAGGGGAGGTTTAGGCTGGATGTTAGGAAGAGGTTTTTCACAGAGAGAGTGATCTCTCATTGGAATGGTCTGCTCAGGGAGGTTGTGGAATCACTATCCCTGGAGGTGTTTGACAAAAGACTGGACAAGGAGCTCAGTGACATGGCCTAGATGATGGGAGGGTTGGATGGAAGGAGCGTGGTGCTTGATGTTCCACGCTTGTAGGTTCGATCCCTGGGTGAGTTCACAAGTTATCTGAGTTGAAAGGGACCCACAGGATCATCTAGTCCAACTCTCAAGCAAACAGTCACCCAGGGATCAGGCCCACAAGCGTGGAACCACATTTTGATTGAAACAAAGTGACAAGATATAAGGAATGAAAAAGTTTAAAAGTTGTTTGCTGATATTTCTTAAGCAAAATAAAAATTTTAGAAATCTGAATTTCTTCACCTGAGGAGTTGCAAAATATATATCTTAAATAAAAATTGCTGCTTCAAAGTGAGAAGCTACAGGTGGCTTAAGGTGAAAGGAAAGGAAGTGGATTATATTTATTGAAAACCTAGCAGGATAAACAAAGTGATCAGATAAAACAGTCAGATCAAGAGCAATGAGGAAGGAAAAGAACAGTAGCTACTACACAAGATGCTTTTTATATCATTAGAATTTATTTTTACTTTTTAATTGACTAAAGTGATTTCTCCCTAAATATCTCTTTATTTTTCTGAAAAAAGTTTATAAAATATGTTCCTTATCCATATCTAGAGATGTTGTCCACTGCTTAACCATAATAAATTAAATTGAGTCATCAGTATTGTAGATAATTGTGTTTATGCCTAACTATATAAACATGAGTTATCCCATTATAAAAACTAACAAAATAGATGCATACATCATACCCCACCCCACAACAATATTAGCATTCTGAGGGTTTAGTAAGGATCTCCTTTCATTTGTGGGACTGTTACAAACTCAGCATTATATGCCAATGTTTACAAGTAAATACATTAAATCTGTTTATGTTATTAGAACTTAAAAATTTCTTTACTGAGCTACATACATAATTTGAGAACTGTCAAAAAAACATTTCATACCATATTATAAAACTACAAAACTAAACTTGTGTGATTTCACACATTTTCCTTGTTATTTTTGACATCTCCATATATATGTAATCATTGTTTCTGATGAAAAAATAATAATATTTATTTTCCCCTATTGTGGTGATTTGGGGATTCAGAAAATTACAAACTTTAGTGAGTTAGGTAAGGCCATAGAGAATTAGGGATTTTAGTGAATTAGTGAAAATCTAGTGAATTTTTAGTGAATTTTAGAAGGATTAGTAGAATTCAAAATCATTCAGGAGGCCCGAGAGGTTGAATATTAAGGGTGGAAAACGCTGTCCTGCAGTCTCTAAAGGTAAACAAAAGTGAGTGTTAGCCACAACAAGGGGAAAATAATGAGCAACATTGGAGCTAATTGGTTGAAGGACTCATGGCAAAGAGCATGTCCGTGACATAATGTTGAAGGGATGAATATTCATGCGGTGATTTGCATATGCATGAGGCAAGGGGTTAAAGACTGGTGAGAAATCTGGGCAGTTCTCTTTTGGCACCTGGCAGGGCAGGGGACACTGCTGTCCCTTTTTCCTTGGCTCTTGGGCCAAAAAAACACTTTTTCTGGAGCATGCATGCAACTACCTTGAGTCCTAACTGATTTTCCTTACATCAGCTGGCACCTACCAGTCGGGACAAGTTTCTGTTTCCAGGGTGAAGGTGGGGGGCCCCAGAGCCTGGGGCCAACCAGGCAGGTTCCTGGAAGGTTCCTGTGCCTTCTCATTCCATCCCGGGAAGCAGAAAAATGTACCCTCTGAGAGATTCAAGGTAATTCTCTAAATTCTTATCTTAAATTCTGTAATTCTTATCTTTCTCTTAATTGGCAGCCATTAGGGGGAGTCATAAGTCACTATGGGACACCTAGCGCGGACCTAGGTACCCCAAAATTTCATTTGATCATCTTTGATCCTGGAAACAAGGAAAGAACCGCTTCAAGTTTCTGTGCTACATGGCAGAACGATCTGGCGCAGGCGCTGAGAGACTTAGACTTAGACAACTTACCAGACTTGGAGTGTAGAATTGATTACTCTACAATATTGTATCTGTAGGTCTTCCAGGAACTTGGACAGACAGAAAAGGTACCAACCAAAAAGGGGTAGGTCTAGTCACATCCAGACCTGCTACATCTAAAGATAACCTGGAGACCAAGTGGCCTGCATGCAAATTAATGACCTGCGCGTGTTTGTGAATTTGACACTCCGTGAGAGCCCTGGCATGACCCATTCCTTGCAAATGAGGGGTTATAACTGTACCTGTTTCAAAAGGAACTTCTTTAAACAATTTTTACAGTATATGAAAATTTGATAAAAAAGAGACTTTTGGTCGAGAAGAAAAAAAAACCCAAAAACATCTGCAAGTGCAAAAGTGTCATGTTTTTTAAGTTGTCCAATTCTAATTCTAATAATTTAAAGTACTGAAAAGTTGAAAAACTGTAACAGAAATAAACTTGGAGTCAGGATGATTCCACAATGTATTTAAAAAACATAAATTCTATCAATTATAATGTGAATTCTGTACTTTCTGTAAACTAGTTCTGCCTATTCAAAGTTTCTAGAAGTTCTATTTATGAACCTGATATCAGTACTAATATCTATAAAATGAGTATTTAGGTCAGAGATGACATCACAGAGTAACTATTATAAAAAAACGATTGGAAATCAAGGAATTAATCTACTGAAATAATCAGTTACAGAATGAACAAAACAAATTATCCATAAAAATATCTTTTTTGAATAAAATAACAGGTGCTGCTATTTTTGTCCTGTGAAACTGGTCAAAATATCTACAGATAAAACTTCGTTTAGTAGTAGCAATTTCTATCAATTAAAAAAGATGCTATATATGCAATTTTGCTAATTGATTTAGGATCCTTTCAGCTCTAATACAGCAAGATAAGTGAAAATCCGTTCCTCTCAGTTTTGGATCTCTCCTGATTTTTCTCATCTTTTACAAGGAGAGGAACTCAGATGTCCATCTGTATTAAATGTCATACGTTGGATGTGAATTTGTCAGCTTATTTTAAGCAAAGACAGTAAAGAAACTTTTATAACAGCATTGGATTTGTTCAAAGATTGAGTTAGTTCTTACTCAGAGCCCACACATTTTTCGATGGCAGGAAATCAAAATCAGTACTGCTAACTATTATGAGACCTTATGCTGTTTGAAATCTCCTGTAGAACTTGCATACAGAGTATAAAATCTAATTGCCTTGAAAGCTCAGATAGCTTTTACTTAATGACTTTTTAAAACAGTAGTTACTGACTCACTTAACAACATTGGCTTCAGAGATGCTTTAGCCAGCTGTGTAGATATGCAGTAAAGGGCTTTCAAGATGCTATAATGAGACTAAAGGAATCATTTCGGTCAAATGTGTAAATATTTTGCCAACATAATATTGACTTTGGATGTGTCACTTAAGGCCCATATGGTATAGCATTTGTCAAGCTATTTCAGTGTAGAAATCCTCAAAAAGTCACTGAAGGTGAATATCTTTTAAAGACATAGTGGTGTGTTGAAAAGCATGTTTGTAAAACATATTATAAGCAGAAAATACTGGAAATAACATGGTTTAATTATATATGAAAAGCATCTGAGCATTTAGCCTTGATTGCACACTGGAAAAACTTGCATGAAATGTTTAAGAATTTTTTAGAGTTAAAAATTGCAAAAGATATTGTTAAGAATATTTTCCTCTTTTAAGAAAAGCAGTGAAATGAAGGAATTCTGTTTTAGTTTGTGTCATGCAGTTAGTTCAGAGCAAATGCTCTTCCTCCTCCTGATCTTCCTCTTTTTTTATCTGCCTCCTTAATTTAGTCTTTGTATAACATCCTTGGGATCAGAGCTGTACCTAATAGGCAGTATCTGCAAGAGTTGATATGCACAGAGGTAACCCCAGGTACCAAGCCACAGATAAGATACTAAGGAAAAAGTTTATTTCAAAGTTGAAAACCCTAAAATACACTGTGGCAGACTAAGAGTTAAGAACTGCACCTGCAGTTTCTAGCTCTGGGAAAAGTGCATGTGAAACTACAAGGACTTTGGTACACAGATAACAGCAAGGACACACAGCTGTAGGGAGATGCCTGGGAGGTACCCAGGAAGAACTGGGGGAGTTGGGTGGCATATGTGCGAGATGTATTGGGAAGGTTTTGGGTTGTACAGCTCTCTTAGCACTGGTTACTATGTAAGTCTGTGCTCAAGGCAGTAAGGTTGTCTCTATTCCTTCACTGGTAGTAAAGATATCTGTACTCCTACACCCATCATCTGTGGAGATTATGAGATCTGCCGCTGCAAAACCAAAAATCACAACAAGCAGAAAGAGAACATGCAGCCTGTACCCTGGGTGGTTTTATACCAAGAATTTTCGCATGCATGTAACTTCAAGGTTGTGTTCTCCCCCTATCTTTTTATGTACTTTTCTCTCTCCTATGGCATTTCATGTTTACCTGTTTGTTAGAAAAAACATGATATGAACATAAAAAAATGCAGAAACAGGAGGCGTTCAATGACAACCACCTTCGCATCTACTGGATGCATTAGCTGAAAAGACACAGCACTTCTTGGGAACAGTTCTGCTTACTAAAAATCAATTCTTGAATATCATCAAAATACAAATTTCATAGTAAGGAAAAACATCTGGAAGGCCCAACCTCATTAGGCACTAAATCTAGTGCTCTTGTATTTCTAACATCAGTGTCACAGGCAAAACGGAAGCTTTGAACAAGGTTTATTAGAGAAGCCCTCCCACAGAATCACAAGGTTCAGAAAGGACCCCCTTGCTTTTTGAACTCTTTCTCAGTGAGGAGTGCAACTGGATCCAGTACTAGTCCCAAAATTTGTCAACAATTTATGTCTAAGAGATTCTATAGATATAGCTGAATCTTTGTGCAATTTTGTCATGCAGGATTAAAGATGACAGAACAATATAAAAGAATTATGTATTTGAATTGATAATAATACTGATTAGATCAAATTACCTTAATCAAAAGTATTTATTATGCAATATAGTCATATCTACTAGTATAGTGCACTATTTTTTTAAACAATATTGAAGAATTATAAAGGAGATATTGATATTGCTCAGCTATACTCATGACCTTGGACAAATCTCTTTCACTCAGTCTAGAGGAGTAACCTTGAGGAATGCCCCCACTCAAGGAAGGAACCTCTGCACAGTCCTAGAAAGGGAGTGTTAGAGGACCTTGTCATTAAAAAATAGGATCGTGCTTTTATGGTATAAAGTCATTGATTATCAATCATGTTTGTAGGCTACCCATGCCAGTTCAGTAGTTTAGGCAAGTTATTTATCAGTACTATCACTTATTGGTTCCTCTATGAGGAACTTTGCCTGCCTCATCCTCACCAGTGCCAGTTTCTCTCAGGAAACGTTGTTCTTAATATCTTCAGAATGTTTAACTTTGAGATTGAGGAATCAGGTTGATCTCAGCATTCTTCAACATCAAAAGCAGTGTTATCCCCTTTTCTCTATCCACCAGTGATAACTGTTGCCAATAGGGTAAAGTGCAAGCTATTTTACCCCCAATGTAGAGGAGCCACTGCAAATACTGACACAAGCTTTCAGATCATATTCACTTCAGAAATCTATTCTGTATTCTGAGATCTCCAGTCTGTAAGTATTAATTTACAATTATAAACAATCATCTACAGCTACTGGAAAGCCAAAGGCTGTTCTAAAAGAAGTAGAAAACATAATTTTACAAAAGTGTATACACTGTAAATTAGGGGCACAGGTATCATTCTGATAAAAGTCAAAACATCCTTTTTTCATAGTATTTTTGTTTTTCTTTCCCAAATCCCCACACAAATATCTTTGGCTTATGTCAGACATTGGTGCAAAAAAAGGGAACAGCTTGTCATCTTGTCCAAAAGGCACAGAAGACAAAAGGACCTTTTATAAATAGATAGGACGAATATGATGGACGAAATAGTGAGGTTAGTAAATGTAAGAAGCAAAACCAAATGTGTAGAAAAACTACAAAGTTAAAATATGAGAAGATAAAATTTAATGTTCACACAAAGATATATGAAGGTGATTAACAGGCATAATTAAATTAAAAATATAAATCTGACAACTGAAGGAATAAGGTCATGAAATAAAATAAAAAGCTTGGACAAGAAGCCAAAATATCTTACAGTAGGAGTTGTGTGTAAACACACAAAATTAATATTGTAGTGGAAAAAACATAATTAGATCTGGGCTGAAATTTTTTGCTTATTATTTTCATATGCTCATGGCTATTTTTATAATATTATATTTTTACCTTGACCTAAAATAAAAAATTACTGCTGTTTACACATCATCTTCATTTTATTCTTTTACAAAAAATGTCCCACTACCAATCCCTGCTAAGTGTTTTCAAGATGTTCATCAAGAAAGATTCTCCTGCCTATGAAACAGCTCTTAAACTTTTCCCCTAATAATAATAGTAACCTGCTGTCCTTTTGTGTTATATTTTTCACTAATATTATTTTTTTAAATCAGAGAACATTATTGTTTTAATTCCCAAACCAGTGCAATAGGAGAAAGTTGCATATCTGAAGATACAGAGGACAGGACAGAACAGATAAGAGTAACTATGTAAAAGAGGATAAATAGAACTTTGGATAAGAAAATTAACAATGGAAGTGGAAACTTTGGGGGAAAACACAAGGCTCTAAGTTTGGAAACAGTCTTAGTTATCTACTTAAATTTTGTATTTATAATAAGCTTGCAATTTGCAATTAATTTGTTTCTCCTTGGCTTTGACAACCCTCATCAACAACAATGATTCTAGGTATATACAGTCATACCTCAATTATTCATGTTGTCATATTCATGACTTCCATATTTGCGGAAATTTTTCCCACAATTTTTATTCAGTTACTCACGGAGCAGAGTGGTACCAAACTGCCAGCGCAGGTGGCGTTGGCCGCAGCTGGCCCTGCCAGGAGCCAGGAAGTCTTTAACTGTAACTCAGAGACCCACGTGGGGCCCATTCTGGCCCTTCTGGCATGGCAGCCAGCCTGTACTTGTCAGCACATATCTGCATATCTGCATATACGCACATGCAGATACAGTCATGCCTCAGGGCATTGTGACTTCTCCATTGTAACCTCACTGGATCATGATAAATTTTCCCTGTGAATCTGCCTCAGTGATTGGTAGAGTGTCTCCCGCTCACCACAGCATTTATAGTCCCACAGTGTGTGGAACGCTTATGCCGTGGTATGCTCTGGGTGGTCGCTGAAACCCAGCACAGCATCACCACAATTTACACTGTCCCCTGTTACTCTAAGCCCAGTCAGGGGAACTGACCCCTGCTGGGCGTGTGTTACTGTTTCCATGGCTACAGGCAAGGAAGGCAATGCAGTTTGTACCCAGGGATTGTGCGCTCGGTGCACCTGGTGATGACGTAGCCCCAGGGAAAGTGCTCCACTTTCCCCCAGAAAGTGGGGCTGGGCTGGCCGCAGCAGCGGAGAGGCAAGCACTGTGTACTGGGATAGGGCAGCAGTGGGATGGACCCACGCCGCTGCCACAGCTACTGTACTAGGAGGAGGCTTCTGTTCTCCCATACCCTCCTCCCTCTGTAGCAGGAGGAAGTGGTGTTTTGCTGGGTCCATACGGCCAGCACTCCCACTCCTGGGACCAGTGGATCTACATATCGTAGCCGCTGCAATTAAAGGGAAAGAAACTCCAATACCAACACTACCCCCTGCCATAAGGGGCCCCAGGTGTCATAGTGTTGCAAAGTTAAGGTTTCCCAGGCTCCAAGAGCACCAACCAGAGTCTGGGGACACCCCTTCCCCACCACAGCTCCAGAGCTTCTGCACTCTAACCCATGAATACAGAGGTATGACTGTACCAAGTACTTTGTCCTGATAGTTAACTGTTCTTCAGAATTCAAGAACTTGTATGTGCCTTGAGGCTAGAGGGGCAATCAAGAGAAGGTACACTTCATATTACATGTTTAAAAGTTCCTAATCTCAGTAACTCCTTGTGCTTGATGAATATTTCTGAGACAAAAGTACTCTTACAGTGAAATAGGAGAAGGGCAAATCTCATAGGACAATATGGCATCCAAATGATGAAAATAATGGTCAGAAAACATAGTTCAGAAACAATATTCTTCAAATTAAATAAAGGTCCAATTTTCTTTTTCCCTGGAAATGCAACAAGTGTATATATCATAAACAAAGAATTTCGAGTAGTGGAATTTCAATACTTACCTTATAGACATATTGTAATTTTTATTAAATAGATTATTTTTAAATGCAACCTTAAAACCAGATATGTACCTTACATAACCTTTTTAAAGATATTTATTTCCTTAAGTATTTTTAAAAGTGTAAAGGGTTTTTTTACATAAATAGTCAAGGGCTGCTCAAGCAAGCAATTGCAGTTCCAATTTCTAAGTCAGAATAGCAAATGCTATGTAATCAAATACAAATCTGGTAATACGATTTTCATCTTAGGTCCATTATGCTCCTGAACATACAAAGACTGGTAGGCGATGAAGGGGGGAGGATTTTTCATCAACAGTCCCTTTATCAGAGTGTTGTGATAACTGAATTAAGTTGTGAATTATTATCTCACCATTATATTCTACAGCCAACTTCACGCACTTTTTATTTCTCTTTTTTCACATTAAATTGAATGTAAGTGCATAGGGAGGGAGAAAATAGGAAAGTACATTACCGTGGACAGTACTGCTAGAGAGGATAAAGAGAGTATGTAGCAATTCAGGGAAATAATCTTCATCTTGAAGACATATAAAATGACAATAAAAACCCTAATGTCCAATAAATATGGAATTCCATAAATATATTGGAAAATATGTTGACAAGTGTCATAAATAAATGTTGAATATCCTGGGAAGTAAGAGGGAAAAATAGAAAAAGAAGGCTACTGAGAACAGTCATATGTCATGAAGTTACTTCAGTGGCCATCCTCTGTCAGACTTCTTTCCACTTTTTAACTTTTACTGTGAGGTGACAAATCTGTTGTTATAACTACATAGCAGTTATGGAAGAAGATATTCATAGTGAAAATTATGATCCTCTATGTTAATTTTCACTTCTATTTTCCATGCTTATTCATTTATTCTTTTTTCAGTGATTTAGTTTTGGTTTGTTGTGGGTTTGGGGTTTTTTTGCAAAAACGCCTGCATTAATTCAAAAAGAAGTTGTAAATTTGCATAATTTTGAACTGGAAGTTGACAATTAAGCTAAGTAAGAATGAGATAAATTAAGCCTCGAAACCTTGTGTAGATGTCTGTCTGTGAGGTGAGATTGCTGTTTCAGATCACACACCTGACTGATGTTGATATTGCTAAAATTAGAAGGGAAAAATCACAATGTTGAAGGGGTGGTGTTTATCAGTTTGCCAAGGAATTCCTTATATCAAAGGAATGCAACTGTAACTTGGAACCCATGTGGGCCATGTCTGAATTGTATTAATGGCTTAATCAGCATCACTAGTAGTGATGGACTGAGGTTCACAGCAAGGCATTTCCGTATACTTTGCTTGAGACTTTCTTTACTGTGGTCCTAGGAACTGAATTGCCCCCAGTGGCTTAGGTGCTGAAAAATGAGTTTCAATCTGATTAATTAGCAAGACATTCAAAATTCTAATCACTTATAGTCCACAATCTCAACAAGAGAAGTGCCTCAGAGCTCCAAAATTTTGTGACTTTAAGGTTTTCTTTCACAAACAGAACCTCTGCAACTTTCACATCTTGAGCTTGGAACTAGCAGCACATTCAGAAGTACTCGCCAGGTAATAGGAGGTGTATGACGTGACAGCCCTTGCCTTTGTGTTTCCTGAGGCATGGACTTTGAGTGCACACATCTAGAGACTTGGGATCCCACAAACAGTCAGGTTTTTGACAATCCTGGACTGGAATCTTAAAACTGTGTTCCTCAAAGTATATAAGTTCCCAGGTTCATGTGTGCCTATAACTGTTCCTTGTTTTGTTGTTTGGGGGCAGGGCGGATGGTGTTTGGTTGGAGGTTTTTTCTTCTTCTCTTGTGTTAAAAGGTAAATGCAGAGGATTATTTTTTTGATGTCTCAAAAATTTTCACTGCTGAAAGCAGATTTTCCTTAACAAATGAACTAAATAATTTTTCAAATTCTAATTTTCCTGCAACAAAGAAATTAAATTTCACCCTCTTCACACCATTTAGTTGGTAATTGCAAGCCAATGGCACAGGTATCTATCTCATTCTTCATAGTAGCAGCTCTACATGCACTTATCTATATCACACACACCTAGCAAAGACTGATGAATACTGAAGAAATTACCTGTGATCTTTAAGACATTTTTCAGAGAAAGCATAAGAAAGAGCAAGCCTACCTGGAAAGGAACACAAAGAAACTTGGAGGATTCACCTTTTTTTTTTTTTTTTAATGGAAATTAAAAGCTGCAGAGCAGGAGAAAAGGAAAGGAACAACTCATGGGGAAATTGAGTTCAGAGAAGAGAGTATAAAAGCAATTATTTTAGGCCCAACAATCTATGCATGAGAATGTATTAAGTAGGAATCATCTTTTTCAACTTTTTTTCCTGTTGACAAAATAGAGATTTTCAGTAAATCAAGGGTTCCCTAGATAAATTCATTTATTAAAATAATATTTCATACATCTATGTTCTGTCCTGAGGATTCATTACCAACATCACATTTTGAATATCTCATCTCTCTACAGAGAAGGCTTAATTGGATATATCACTCATTTGGTATATTCTTCTTTCCTGTCTGGATTATTTTAGGTTTTCAGCTGACAGGTTTATGGTGAATATGAATAAAGTCAGAGAAGAGCTAAAACCAAAGTCAGTGCCAAGAATGAATGAGAACAGAATGTATCTGTACTGAGAGACGTATGCATTGACAATAATAATGTACGCAGTCTCAGATTCATAATGTTTCCTTCCTGTTGGCAAAATCTGTTTCTTCCACTACCTTAAAAGTGTCCCAAAGTACTCATGGATTTCCTATGATCAGCAGCACAGAGTAAACCTCTGCCCCTAGCACTCAGTAGCCACAAACCATAACTTTGACGCAAACCAAATCTGTTTTTCAAATGCAATTATTCAGGTTAGTAAGGACGGATAATAAGAAACTTAACAGTGGTTAAATAGTACATAGGACCATGAAGGCTGGACCAGGAATACAACCAGAGGGAAACCAGCAATCTTTTATTTCCAGCTATTTAATGACTGAAGTAAATGGTGTGTTGAAAAGGATTATCCAACAAATGTAATAAAATTCCAGCTGAGGAAAACATCTGCATTCCAAGCTTAAATGTGTACATGTACTAACACAAAAGCTGACAGTGTTCCACAGTCTTTCATACTTTCTCAATGTCAGAAAATTCATTATCTCACTTGAAAAACAGTAATCCTTCTGTTTCTCTAGCATGTGTCTGCCTCCTAAAGAAGCTGCTCTCACCATGTAAAAAGAATTAGTACGCATTTCTAGCCTTCTTTGTAAATACTTTTTTATTCATCAGGTTGATGTTACAGCACCTCAGTGAAATGGAAATCACCAGTTAATTAAGCTTCTGGTGACTTGAGGCATCTACATCTTCCTAAACCGTCTTTTGCCTGGCAGCATGCAAAATGTCAGCATCCCGATTAATTTAGTTTGCAACTAGAATTTTAAGGTACAGTTACAAGAATGATGTAGGTGAATTATGCCAAATAATCAAGTTGTGCAGACCTAGAAATATGCTTAATGAAACTTTAGTTATACTGAGCCTTATACGTCTGAACTTTGACATTCAGGTGCTGTTATGTTTGTTATGTGCAAGCTTCCTAAGGGACTTACATTCCAGCTTGAAAGAACTTGGGCAACATTTTGTATGAAGCGTAAATTAATCACCAGTGATGACTCCAGTAAAATAAATCATAATTATATTAGACACTACTAAGGAGGTCACTGGAGATTATAAACTATTATAGTAAACTCAAATAGCAGATTAAATCAAATCTTAACAGTTGAATGCTATCATAATCTTAACGTTAGGAAGCGGTTTTTCACAGAGAGAGTAATTGCATATTGGAATGGGCTGCCCAGGGAGGTGGTGGAGTTGCCATCCCTGGAGGTGTTTAAGAGAAGACTGGACGAGGAGCTTAGTGACATGGTCTAGCTGGGGGGTGTAGGGCTGGATGACCCTGGGCCCCTTCCGGCTCGGAGTGGCCTGCTAGACTGTGAGGGATCTAGGTTGGTGTTACGCTCTGGGATGTGCTCTCGGTCTCTGTACGGGTGTTAGGTGGTGAGTTGGACTAGATGATCCTTGTGGGTCCCTTCCAACTCATAATATTCTGTGATTCTGTGATAAAATCTGACACACAGGTCAGTTCTTGGCTTTGCAGGTGGCAGTGAATGAAAATTTCACTCACAGTCCTTATATTTTTCTATTAAGATTGGCATTGAGCTTTTATCTTTAGAACTCTCTCATGGAAAGTAACTTCTTTTTTGAGGTCTTTCAGCCATAAAATCTGTATTAATTCATTGAAGTTTTCCTGACTTACGAAGAATCCCAGAGACTTTGATCCCCTCAGAATCAATATTTCATTCACACCTCAGACAGCAGAAGTCATATAGGAAGCAGCTCATTCTGGAAGGTAGGCTGCCATGAAAAGCCTTAAAACACCTCATCCTGACCCTGTATGAGGTATTTACATGGACTGAGAAAAGCACATATAAGCACAGAAAAGCATCTAAGCTTGTGATTAAAATCTTGTTCTAAATGAAAACTAGCTTTCCACACAAATTTTGCAGTTTGATCTGCTATGGATAACATAAAGATTAAGATAAACTACTTTGTATTAAGGTGTTTATTTTCCAGTCAGTTAAAAGAAGTGGAAATAATTATGGTCTCCTTTAGTATCAATAGCTGTACCAATCCTACCTGTGCAAATCTGAAATGAGGTCACATTATCAAGACCTGTTCTTGCCTGAAACATGATTTTCAAGCCATGAAGTCTTAGCAGAGACTTCGCAGTTTCATTCCAGCTTTGTTACTATTGACAATGAAGTGGATTAAGTTTTTCTGACAACAGAGAAGGACAATTTGTTTTCCCCACTAATCAGCTGCTCCTGCTTTCACTGGGAAGCTCTCCCAAACCTGCAGGGCAATTTGGCACTCAGCTCCATTCTGCTAAGGGAGTTAAGAGCACAGTCCAATTCCCCACTTTAAAGCTACTGGTTACATAGGCTCTGGAGTGATCCTAAGCTCAGGACTGAATTTCATTAAAAGGCTGTTGACAAACATCAAGTTTCAATTTATAGCAGATTGGGAAGAAAATGTTATTCATTCTGAAAATATATACTAAGGCAGCATACAAGTAATATCCAGCATGCACACACCCAACATAGTTCTCTCTTGTTAGGTATTTTTGGGATATAGTGATTTGAGATTTCATTATATATTTATATATATGTACATGATAATATTGTAAAAAACACATAGGTTTGTTGAGCTATATAAAATTATGATTGTATCTTCTTCCGTTTCAAAACGGCAAAAGATATTTAGACTCTTAACTCCCTTGTGAAGATATTTAAGTATCTAAATGACCTTTGAATCTAGTTATTCTATATGAAACAAACCCCACAGAATAGGACTTTTTTTCATCATTAATGAATTATTCTTTCCTTTTAAATCTTAGCTAAAGATTTAAGGCTTTGAACAGCTCAAATGCATACTAGAGAACAAGTCCCTTTAGGTGAAGTTTTGGAATAATTTTTAAGTAAATGCTGGGAAACGATGAGTACTAAACTCACCAATGGATTAATAGTGAATTTCAAAGATGTTAATTTTTATGCTTTATCTCATAAATAGGATTTTCCTGTGCATACAAAGCAGAAAGACAAAACTCAAACTCAAAGGTTAACCAGTGTGTCAACAAAGCAACCTCTTGATTGCTCCATATATGCAATATATAAGGTAGTCTAATACAACAATAAACACAATGTTAGCTGTAATAGAGATGCAGAGATAGGGATTAATTAAATTCTTTACCAGAAAACCCATATGGACCAATCAGAGGCCCATTTTCAAACAAATAACTAGGGTTTCCACATGGCTGCTATTTGACTGTATCACAGACAACTAGAATGAAATTAAAAGTCTCAAATCAGTCCTTACATGCCTGAGTTAGGATCAGTGTGTAATATTTATCACATTGAACAAAATACAGAGCTAATGAAAAAGAATCTATCATTCAAAGGCCTGATTTAAAAAATGTAACTATAATCACTCTTTCTAGTATTCTGACCCATATAGTGTGTAGTCATTTACACTGATGGAGAGCAAGTGAAAACTTACAGACTGGCTATCTGAGGACACTGTTTTTTAAGGGGATCCTCCAATTAGTAAAGACCTGGGACTATAGCCACTGCATTTAGTAAGGGAGACAGAAGCCTGGAATTCAGCAGCTATATAGCCTACGGGAGCCAGTGGAATCCTGCTGAAGCTAAACAGATTTTTTTAAAAAAATCCTGCTCTTCTCTTGGTTGAGAGTCCCCCACCAGACCAAGTACCTTAGCAGAGGCGTAGTACTGTTTTGGAATCATACTTTCAGTTTTTACTCCCTGTCCTGGTTTGAGTGGGTTGTTTTTCCTCTGAGAGCGGGGAGGGCAAACAGCTGCTGCCTGAGCCTTCGCCACTGCTGAGGTCAGAAGCAGATAGAGGCACCTCTGTGGTAATATATTTAAGAAAGGAGAAAAAAAAGTAGAGAAACAGCAAAGAAGATGCCCAGAGAGGAGCTGTGAGAGGTTGAGCAGCCATGAAGGCACCACAGCCAGGCCAGCCAGAGGAGGGGTAGGAAGGGTTCCAGGTGTCTCACTGCTGCTTGTAGAATGGACCATAGAGAAGCAGACTGTCTGTCTGTAAACCTATGGAAGAGAGAGAGAGAGCAGAGATGTAGAATCCACCTGAGGCCATGGTGAAGATGGAGGATCATCCTGGAAAGCTGCAGATATCTTAGAGCCCAGGAACACGTGGCCGGAGCTGAGAGCTTGGCAGAGATCCTCTGGACAGACGCTTTGTGACAGAGTTGCACTATGGTAGGATCTGCTCTATGTACTTTGGGATTGGGCTCATATATGAAGCAGTGAAGCCAGTGCTTAAAAGACTGCGTCCTGTGCTGTGACTCTCAGACAACAGAGAATGGAAGAGCTGTCATCCCTGGGTTGGGATCTCACTTGGGAAAGTGTCATGAAAGACATTTTTCTCTCATTGGAGAGAGAGGACTTTATGAAAAGGCAGAGAGATGGTTCCCTACCCCAAAACTGGTCAGAAATACCAACTGGCCTGGCTTTTCCCCTACCCCTGTTGCACCTTTTGTTTCCTGGAGGAAAAAAGGGAATATGAGATCTGTTGTAAGAAGAAGGGGTGGGGGGAAAAGGTTGCCTTTAAAATTATGCTTCTCACATTAAGCTCTGATCTTGTTAGATAATAAATAAATCCTTTATATTCCCCACTTGCAGCTTGTCTTGTTTTGCCTGTGGTAAACCTTTTTTCAGTTTTTTTCTCCGGGCGAGGTTGTGGGTGAATCTCTGGCATCCAGCCAGGGTCAAACCACGACCCTCTCTCAAGAGATGAAGGTCATGTCTGCAGCTGAGTATCTGTAATGGCATGCTTGAGTACCTCAAATATTCAGTATGTTTTTGTTAGTTCTTTCTCTCTGTCTTTCATCCCTCTTTCTCTCTGTCTTCCATCCCTCTTCTTCCTTCTTTTTCTTCCCTTCCACTTCGCTCTCATATTACAGTTAAAAGGAGCAGCAAAAAATATTCAGTTTTCAATCTGACTTATTACATCTTCTTGAATCTTTAAGCTAGCTCATTGAGGCTCTTACCATTACAAACTCAATTTCTGCTGCAGTGCTTTATACACCCACCCACACTCTTTCTCTTAACAACTTGTCTAAAATTGCATCCTGCTAAATGGTACCTTTTAGAATGCACATATTCTCTTCATCATGCTCTTTTCTATATTGTAGTGATACCTGTTCTCATAAGTGATTGTCTAAAGTGATTTTGATTAATAATTCCTGATTCATCACTGCATATATCTAATTATAATCGAGGAATGTTATAATTTATTGAAGAACTAAGCGTGTAATAAAGGTAAAATATCAAAGATAACAATATACAGCTTTTGTCTAGAGTTATTATTTCGTAGTTAGACAGGAGGCTCTAGGGAGAAAAATATTTATTACCATTCTAATAGAAAGATAATCTTTTTTCAAGACATGTCACTATTTCATTGTTAAGTAAGACATGCTTGAATAGACCCTTTTCAGCATTTCTCAGATATTTCAGTTTTCTGCTAAAATACCACATTCATTGAATTTTCTCAGCTGAATCTCCAGTAGAATAACAACATATAGCATAGGGTCACACACTCAGTTGTTCAGCAAAGATAGCAGCAGTGTGGCAATATTGCACCACTTAGAGAGGTTTAGCAGGCAAGAGAGGCTCTTGTTCTTCTAAATGGTCAGACCTCAATGAGCTGTGAAAGGGCGTACTACAGCATATTCCTCCTCTTTGGAAAACATGGGGAGGAAGAGTGAGATAGGGAATGTTGATTACATCTGCATTCTTCTGACTGGCATATCTGCACTAAAATGAATTGATTCTGTTAAAAAAATTCATTTTTATAAAGATGGAGTAATGAATATCTAAATGCAAAACCATGTAAACTGTGTCACCAAGGTAATATCTGTGTAGTGACAGCACCAAAGAGTTTAAAATTGTATTCATTCCTTTAAGAAACCAGAATACTGAAATCTAGTATTGATCCTGGAAACATCATATCAGTAATATTTAAGGATTTTAATTATTTTCTTTCCACACAAAAAACCCTAATAGAGTAATCTTTTATTGATTTTTCTGCCCCTCAGGAGTCATATTAATGATGAGAATTGAATAACAAAATTTTGCTTCTTAGTAAGGCCAAATAGGGGAATTCCATTCTGTTCCTGTGTTGTTTCAGGTGTAATTGCAAAGTTATTACTAGTTACTGGTCTACTTCCATGTCACATGCTGCTTTTTCTCATGCCAAAATATGCTTTTCCTCATGCAATCTTATAATATGAAGCTACATGTTAGTAGGATGTGGTTTAGGAATTATTTAACATCTAGTATTTTTCCCACTACAAATCTTGCAGCATAGGATAGTGCAATTTCAAGGAAGATTCAGAGAGACATGATTTGATATCTGTCCCTTGCCCACGGTGTAGCATGCTGAGTACACACCAGGTCTTCACTCACAAAATGTTACTAACTTAAAGGGACAACCCAACGATGTGTGAAGGAACAAAATATTCTGAGGGCATTTCACAATTTAATAACCCACTGGAGTATAACTATCAGAAGATAACATTCCTCCAGCATAATGTTAGTAATACATAGTCAAGTTCAGATGCTGGCTGAAACTAACACAAATTTCTTATTAAAATTTTAAATTTTATACCCTCTTTTCAGAGGTCTCCAAAAGGTTGTAATATAAAACTACCTCACCACTGAAAACCTGTCTCCTAATTCTTATTAATTATGATTTATTCAGGGTTCACTTACTCTTGGACCAGGATCGTGCCCTGTGACTCACCATGAAAAAAAGTCCAACAAGACAGTCCCTGTCCTTCCATTAATTTAAATGTAAGAATCAAAAATTAATATAGACCAGCAGGGATATCACAGGAAACAATGAGGTAGTATTGGTCAGGACATCAGGGGTTGATCTCAGTACAGTATCCTAAATCATCATAGTTTTGAACATATCTTTAGACACTTTTAGAAAGAGCATTTTTAGGGTTTGGGCCCAATCTGAAAATGGTCAAGAGGGGAAACTCCGGAGACCAACAAATACATGGGCTTACAGAACCTAGGAACTAATGACTGAGTATAACGCTTGGTGTTTAGTAGAAGTCAGTAGAGCAATTCAGTACTCAGAGTGTATGATTGGCCACCAAATGGTATCATATTACCTCCTTTTTATTTAGAGGTTTCAAATCAGAAGACATGATGAACTTACTAGGACTTATGATTTTCTTAATAGGAAGTGTAAGTAGGTAGAATGGCAGCAGATCTAGTGAATACAGTTAGGTACAATCTTGGGGGAGGGGGTTTAATAAGAAAGGTATTTTGGTGAGGTATATACATATATATCTAATTTTTCCAGCATGAAGAAATTAAATAAAGTATAAGCTCACTGGAAAATAGTTCTACTGACTTCACGTAGCACATGGTATTCTACTTTCTCTTGCCACAATCATGCAAAGTAATTGTATTTTCATATACATACAAAATTCTTTTCACCATATTTGAGTTCCATTTATTCTGCCTACACACCATATCATTCTGAAAAATAGTACATTCACAAAGCACTTAATCAAGTGAGAATATAAGCCCCTCTGTAGCTGAGCAGACCTGCCCATACAGCATTATATAATTCAGTCAATGTTATCTCATCCTCACTTATACAGCTCTTTCATCCATTTTATCCTCTACCTAAAATTATCATCATAGAAGAAGAAACAGAATTTACACATAGTAGTTTTTCAAAGGAAAGACTGCAGGTTTGGGGAGTACTGTTTGTCGTGATCTTCCAGGAACTTTAACTGATGTAAGCACTATTGGAATCAGAAGTCTAAGTAACAGCTTTTGAATCGGCCTAGGAAGTCATAATGAACAATTTCTCTTCTACTATAAATAACAGAGACAAAGAAAAAGGTTCACAAACATCAGAGGAAGTATGCATACAACAAGGAGAGGAAACATTCACTCACATCAAGAAATAAAAAGACTGATTTCTTTTGTGTGTGTGACACTATATATAAAATATGCACTCAAAAATATTAAAAAAATAGATTTTAACATGTAAAGAACACATTGAAACACATGAGGGTATACAAACACTTCCAGATCTGAAATATTTTCTTACCTAAACCCATAGAATGGTTTGAGTTGGAAAGGACCTGAAATGTCATATCATTCCAACCCATCTGCCATGGGCAGAGACACCTTCCGTGAAACCAGGTTTCTCAAAACTCAGTCACAGAATCACAGAATCACAGAATCACAGAATGTTATGAGTTGGAAGGGACCCACAAGGATCATCTAGTCCAACTCACCATCTAA
>WEKX01000943.1:8800-38638 GCA_013390025.1 Pitta sordida | reverse complement strand
CTGTACGGGTATTAGATGGTGAGTTGGACTAGATGATCCTTGTGGGTCCCTTCTAACTCATAATTTTCTGTGATTCTGTGATTCTGTGATATACCTACTCCACGGCGTGACACACTGACAGCCGCAGTGGGCTGGGATGACATGGGGCTGGGACGGCTTGGGGCCAGCCACTGGTGACGGGGAGTAGCGGAGGAGGAGGAGCGGCGTGAGGTATGCACTGCCAGTGGGAAAGTGTGAGCACACATGGTTGTAGCAGCCCGGCCCCAGCTGCAAATGCGGAAGCAGTGGCGTGGCTGAAGAGAAGCCCGGGGATTCTCTGGGAGTCTCCCCAGGCAGAGAGGGTGCAGAAACACTTCCCTTTCCTCCCTTGTGCTGTGAGAGCCCATGGGAAGGAGTCAAAAGGCTCCCCAGCGCTCCTGATTACCTGGGGGTGGAGCGATGGGCGTGGCCTGTGTGCATATTAATGACCTGCCCATGTTTGCGAATTTAACGTTTCATGAGAGCTCTGACGTGACCCGTTTCTCACAAATGAGGAATTATAACTGTAAATCATGTCTATGAAAGGTACCTATTTTCTTCTCCCACCTTACTGTGACCACATTATGGCAAATAGCACACTTAGAAGTAAGAATTCTCCTTTGGGGTCTCACTAATGCAGATTTTATAAGAGTGCATTTAAAATTGGTCCATCTTTTAAATTACTTACAGAATTCTATACAAGTCAACGAAAAGAGGTGACACAATCCATGAACAAGAATACAGATGAATCATGATAATTCTCTGCAAAACTGGAGATTATAAATAAACTTCTGTCTAAGGACCCCTTTGGACGGGCATGAGTTGAATTTAAAGATACTTGAATATATGTATGTATAGAGAAATAAGAACTTTAGTGGAAGAAAATTTAACATTATGTATAAATACATATGTTTATTTGATATAACAACAATAGCAATAATACTACCAATGGAACAGGAAAAATACAAACAGTCCCCTGCTGGCAACGATGACTGAAGCTAAAATAAACCAGTGGGGGGCCACCAAAAAAACCCAGACAAAAACGAAGGGAAGGGAAGGGAAGGGAAGGGAAGGGAAGGGAAGGGAAGGGAAGGGAAGTAAAAAAGGAAAAAAGTTTTACAATAAGGCTCTCCCCATAACTACTTCAGTTTGAAAACATCACATCTTAACGAAATCCACTGAGTAGAATTCTTCAATAAGTATTTCTATCATTCTCTTATTAATCATTAAAAAAAAACTTGACCACAGAATAGGTAATAGAAAAGACAGACGGTGAAAGGAAGAAAAAGGAAAGATAGACAGAGGAAGGTTCTAATCACATCATACAGAGAATGAGATGCCCATCTGAAAAAGAAGAAAAAATAATCAATATAAATTGCCAGTGAACTTATTTGGTACTCAAACAGAAAACCCAAACCTTTTTAGATTCTATTGCTATGCAACCTTTACGATGCTTAAGGCTCCTAAACAGAAATTCTTCATGGAAGATGGAGTTTAAAAAGATTTTGAAAGGCCAGTAGAAATTTTCTAGGATTCAAAAAACAAGACTCCAAAAATCCCTGATCAGCACTTGTGTATTCAAATATTTATTTTGTTTTTAAAACACCGAAGATGCTAAGACAGAGACAGAATGACCTAGAAGCATGGAGCTGATTTATTTTTAAGCATATCAAGGAGGGTTAAAGGAAAAAAAGTGCTATCAATATTTTAAGGATTAAGTGCTAAGTGTAATTCACTAGGGAAATCAGCTTGGATTTCTACCTCCCCACCCTTCTCCAATTCAAAATTTATTTAATGTGATCAGACTGAGATTGATCAGAGCAGAAGACAGGAGAACCGTATTTGTGCATATCTGGTTCCAAATTTCAGTAACTTACAACACTCACAGTTAAATGAAATTCATTAAATACGCTCACATATATGCCTCCTTTATGACCAATCTTTATACCACAGTATTTACACCTTTTAATGTTAAGCAAAAATTATGCAAGCAGATACCGCTGTTCAGTTACTTTCCATAGCCAGTTACTGTTCTGTGTCAGTTCGTGTTGTCTTCTAACAGAAGTCACCCCTGAAGTCCCCTTATTACCCATATTGCCATATAAACAAAAGACACTCAGATTAATAATAATTGAATTTGAAAATTATTCCAATCACCTGATGATCTGCCTCCTCTAACTTCGGAGAAGATAAACATACTTTTTGACAAGGGCATGTAGTGTCTGGACAAGAGTGTCCTTAAACTGAAAGAGGGTAGGTTTAGAATAGATATTAGGCAGAAATTCTTTACTATGACGGTGGTAAGGCACTGAAATAGGTTACCTAGGGGACTTGAGGATATCCCATCCCTACAAATGTTCAAGTCCCTGTTGGATGGGACTGGTTTAGTAGAAAGTGTCCCAGACCATGACAGCAGGATTGAAACCGGGAGATCTTTAAGGTCCCTTCCAGTCGAAACCATTCTGTGATTAAAATGGTACTTGAAATTAGTAGCACATTGTACATGGAGTTCTGTATAACACCTAGAGTGAATAACAAAAGCAGTCATAATTCATTGTCTTTCTATGTCCAAGATTATATACAGTTCAATGACCATCAAAGAGTTCTGTTAATTTCCCATCTCCACAGAGTGAGACAACCTTAACAGTGTTTTCTCTAGAAAATTACAGAAACTTTAGGTTTGTACTGACTTTTCCAAACAGTGCTGTAGTATTGATATAGGCTGGGTCATCCTCATCCCGTCAGAGGAAGCTACTGAAGATGTTTCAATTACTGCACATTTACCGAATGAAAGTATTGAGTGGTACTACTCGGTATCTTCTCAATACCAAGAAAGTCTCTATGGTCCTAACTGGTGTTTTATTGTGTATAAGGGTAGTACTTTTATCTCCTGACTTTTATGTAAATATTTTTCATTCTTTCATTTCCAGTGCTTTGTCATAATTTAAAACTCCTAAGAGAAAAATTACATATTTTTGTGATGTTCTTGAAATTAGTCTTTCCAGATTTTAGATTCTGAGAAGCAAAAATAAAAATAAAATCAGTTCATATAGAATGAGACTTTTTTGCATTTATTTTTACTAGTTGTAATTCATGGAATCATATTTGTGAAAAACTTTCATGTTTGAAAGTCCTTTCAGCCCTGAAAGCTACCTTTTCAGCATACTAGCAACAAAAAAAGCCAGAAACTACTCTTTCTGCCCCAAAACAATTTATAACCAAAGATACTGTCAACATCAACACAAAAGATTTAAGAGCACTGCAGAAGAAAAGAAAGGATAGCAAGATACTAATGAGGGAAATAAATTATGTAGGGTGGATTTTAACAAGAACAGGGTCTTAATTAGGGAGAGATTTGGAGAGAGAGAAAATAGTTCTTGTAATAAGATAATTAGTGGCAGTGGTTTACATCAGCACAAAATTAGGACAGGCAGTTAGCAATTAGAAAATACTGCTTCCTTGGTTCTGTCAGTCATACGGCGCAGAGTAACAATTATTTTTATACTCATTAAAGGGCCAGATGTTCACTGAAAAAATCTTCTCTCTTTTTTGTGACTATAGTTTTAGACCCTATACTACTCCTATTATTCTTCTTTAAGTGCTTTGAAGGTGAAAGGTATTATTTGAAAACCAAATACCAGATACTCCCTAAAAAGGAGACAAAAGCATGAACAGATAGGGAGGAGGGTGAAGAGAAGTTGTCAGATTTTCAATTTGAATATCCATCAGATGTGGTGCTCAGGAAGCTTGTTCAGAAAAGAGCTTCGTTTAAGACCAGGAAGGGGTTAAGTCAGAAATTACAAAGTTGAAAGCAAATTAGTTAGCTTAGAGAGCTCCTGCATTTTTGTCCTATTGAGACTTATATCCCAACATATTTGCTAAAGAAAAGAAAAGATCATTTACAACCAGCTAGGCATACCCTATCTGTCCTTTGTCTCTCTCTTCTGAAGCAGCTTTAGAGCCTCGGAAACTACGGCAAAGCATTCTCTTGTCTAAGCTATCAGAGGCAGCCAAAATACTCATTATAGACTGTGCTGTTTACATTCTATCCTTGGCACTTGGTAAATACAAGATATTATAATTTATATTTTTCTTTTTACAACCTGTGTCTGTGGTTCTCTATAATTTCACTGACACACGAACTACCTTTTATCGTGATGGGTCTGTTTTGGATGAGTGATCTGGGTGCTTCAACATGTAAGCTAAGTAATGTGGAAGTGGTGACTTTCTGACCCTGTCATCAAAAAAATAATACAGTGATCCCCCATTACTTGTGGGCTGTTGGGTCTGGTCCTCTCCACACGAGTCATGGCATCTGCGAAGATAGTGAACCCACTACATAGTCAAGTATGCCATGCCCGTAGCCATGCCCCCTCCCCTAATAAGGCCTGGAAGACAGTCCTGAGGGTGCAGTTCCCTCTGTAAAGCCTCATTAAAGTGGAGGAAATGCCTTTTGCCACCTCCCAGCTCCAGGAAGGGAGCTTTTCCAAGCACAGAAACCAGCACAGCTGGTAGCCAGGAAGCCTGCACCGCCCCTCCTCCTAAAAAACCAAGCAGGAGTCTAGCCTTCTGCCACTGTCATTTCTCTGCCATGTTTCTAGTGAGTTTTTTTATTGGGGTTTTTATCGGGGTTTCTGGTTGCTGATGTGTGTCTCTCGTGTTCAAACACAGCGGAGGTGGCACACCTCTCCAGAGCAGGACTCTGGGGAAGGAATGAGTTCAGTGCTGACTGGAGCAGTGCCATGGGTACCCACCCTCGTGCTGTGCAACAGGAATGACACCTGAACAGGCTGGGACAGACCCTGCTGTTCAAAGGGGCTGCTTTGAGGTTTATTTTTCTGGGAATGTAACAGCCCTGAGCAAAGCTTTCTAACAGGAATGCGTGCGAGCAGCCAGGGCTGATCCAGGGCTCAGAGCCCGGGCAGTGGTAGAGGTTCGCTCCCGGTTCACCGCCTAGCAGCTCAGTCGCGTTCGGAGCCCACCCCTCCACAGGATCCTGCCATTGTCCTTTCCCTGCTGCGTCTGTGTTCAATTTTATTGGGGTTTCTGGTTGGTGCTGTGTGTCTCTTGTGTTCAAACACGGCGGAGGCGGCACGCCTCTCCAGAGCAAGACTCTGGGGGTGGCTTGGGGAATGAGCTCACTGCTGGCCGGGGTGGCGCCGTGGGTACCGTGGCACTGTGTGACAGGAGTGACAGCTGAACAAGCTGGGACCGTCCCTGCTGTTCAAAGGGGCTGCTTTGTTTGAGGTTTATTTTTCTGGGAATGTAACAGCCCTGACCAAAGCTTTTCTGGCAAGAGTGGGTGCAAGCAGGCAACGCTGATCTGGCCACCCCGGGATGGGGCGGGCAGCAGCCGGAGTCTGTCTCCTGCTGGGGCTGTCTGCAGGAGCGCGGGCAACCAGCGGCTGTGCAGGGTGAAAAGAGCTGGTGGCTCTGTGATTTGCTCTTGCAACGGCTCCTAAGATGTGCAGGGCAGGGATGGACTCGGGAACCGACGCAGCACCAGAGCACAGATGCGTCCCACGCCAGGAGAGCCACAGCCCCACTTGTCCCTGTGCCTGCTGCCCAGCCCACAGCCCTCCCCTTCCCTCTCCTACCCTCCCTACACCCCACGCATCCTACAAGGAAACTTTTTATTTTGGGCAGTGAACGGAGTTCCGGTGCCACCACTCTGAAGTCAGGAGTCCACGTCGCTGGCATCAGGATACATCGGACTATGCTCTCCCTGTTCCGCCAGTGCCAGCAGAGCTGAAAGACAGTGCCGAGTTGGTGGCTCCAATCCTGTCCACCTGGGTTTAAATTCTCCTGTCCACCTCCACCCTGAAGTCAGCTTTGGCAGCGGCAACTGTCCCCTGCCATCCCTCGGTTCACAACCGCGCCGCGCTGCCATGCCCGGAAGTGCCAGCATGGCGCTGGTCTCTTTGTGCCAGCAGCGCGGCAGCGCTCTCAGCTTCACAGAGATGGGACCAGCTCCCCTTCTCAATGGTGAGAATGAAGCATGTACAGCAAGTCTGGTGGGCGGTGATGGCGGGGGAGACCAATTATATATTCATAATCTCATTATATATTCACGAGCTGGTGGGTTCTCGGTACATTCTGCGCATGCACCGAGGTCTCACAGCTCACTGAAAAATCACCTGCAGCTATTGAATCCCACAAATAATGGATCATGACTATGCAGAGGACCACTGTAATACAAAAAGAGCCTCAAAACTTCAGCTTAGTGAAGACATGCTCTGCCCAATACGTCCCAAGTCAGGTCTAATACCTCCTATATGATTTTGTCAAAAAATCAAGCACTTTCAAAATGTGCAGAGTGCACTGGGTGCTCTTTAGACCACAGAACTTCTGTGGAAAGTTGGGACATGAAAGAAAGTTGTGGAAAGTTTGGGAAAATGGCATGACATTGGCCTTGATGCTGAATAATTCCAGTGGTCTCCTAGAAGAGAACTTACGATGACTTAATTATTTCTCTAGGCTCCACTGATTGGCTTACCTGGGTATTTGTTTTCCGTAAGAGAAGTTTGGACCTCACTGACCTGCATACCGGTAATTTTACATGTCTTAATCTCTAATTTTTATTCCACAACAGTGATTAACACCTTCTCTCTTCAGAGAAGCAACTCAGTTTGTCCTCTCATTCTTCCAATTGAAAATACCTTTTCACATAGGTGTAGATCTCTCCAACTACTTTCAAAGTTAGGGACCTACATCATCTATTATAAAGACTGAACAGAACCAGATTTATTTCTCAGTCAAGAGCATGTTGATTGGATATCCTCAGTTTATCAGGATGGAGAAAGTTGCAGGAAATGAAAAAATAATCAGGAAAAATTAGTAAACAGTCTGCATAATGCAGAAATAAGCAGGTTAAGGTTCAGAAAACATCCCAGAATTTGAGGAAAAGAGCAGAAAAAACTGATGGAATGATAGAAACAGGAAGTCATGTATTTGAAAGCACTTTCCCTGCTTCTACATTAGATTCTAATGCATCTGCGTAAATATTCTGAGATCCTAGAAACACTGAAATAAATCTTCTCACAAGCAGCATAAATAATAATGAATCCACATTTTAATGGGACATATGAGTGACTCTGCCAATGAACAGAAGTGCTAAATTCGAAAAATAAAATTTACTTTTATGTATGCACCACTTAACAAGAAAAATCTATCTTCAGAAGTCTGAATAAAAATCCAAAAAAAAGGGCAAAACAAGCAAGAAAACTCTCCTGTAACAGGTCTATAATTAACTCTTCAAAGTTTTTGGACAAGATAACATCACACTTGGATGTACTTTAAAGTTCAATTTAAAAAAATTTCCCACAAGAATAATCTGCATCCAGTTTATCTTTTCTTCCTCTGTAGTCCCTTTATCACAACACGCTATGGTAGTTTGACTCTGGCTGGAAGCCAGGTACCCATTCTATCACTCCCATCCTCAACTGAACACGGAAGGTAAAATATCACTAAAACTTCATGAGTTAAGGGCAGAGAGAGATAACTCACTAATTAGCGTCACAGGCCAAACAGTCTTTAGTTAGGGAAATTAGTTGAATTTATTACTTATTGAAATCAGAGAAGAATAGTAAGACAAAAAATAAACCCCAGAAACATCTTCCCTGCATCCCTCCCTCCTTGCGGTGCTTACTTTATTCCCACCTCTCTACCTCCTCCACCCCATCAGTGCAGATGGAGAATGGGTGTTACAGGCAGTTCATTACATGTTGTTTCTGCTGCTGCTTCCTCCTAAGGGAGAGGAGTCCCTACTCCAGTGTGGGGTCCCTCCCACAGGAGACAGTCCTCCATGAACTTCTCCAGTGTAAGTTCTTCCCATGAGTTGTAGTTCTTCATGAACTGGTCCAGCGTAGATCCCTTTCTATGGTGTGCAGTCCTTCAGCAACTGGTTGCTCCAGCATGGGGCCGCCATGGGGTAGCAAGTCCTATTGACGCCTAAAAAGAGAGACAAAACCCTAACAAACAAATTAGTAGAGTAAGAGAAAAGGTGCAGTTCTTTAATGAAAACTTCCAGATACAAAAACACAGCCCACTGCTGGCTGGAGAGATGTCCTCTGCAGCACAGCAGCTGCTGGGGCTCTCCTCACAGCAGATGTGATTGCTGCATGCTCTCAGCATGTAATTTTCTGGTTTGCCTCAAGACCAAATTGAGGATGTTCTAAAGAGGAGTGTAAATGTAGATAATTGATCGTGACCAAGTGTATGAGTGTTTTGATGGGTTTGTAGACTGAATACAGTCTCACACTACACAGCTTCCTGAAGGGTTATCCTAGCAGAGAAAAGTTGCATTCACTGAAATAAAAGGGGGTTTTAAAGAAGCCACAGGTGTTAAATAACTGTAGATACTAGATACTTACCTACTATTGCATTGGTAGAGATCAGATTACTTCTGAAACAGAGGGTTCGGTTATAAAAGAAAACTGAGAATTGGGGATTTAATTCTGTACTTAAGAGAACCTCTTGTTTTGGTCACTGACAGTGCAACAAAGGTGACCTCTGCCTTCTCTGGACAACTGCATTCATAAAAGAATTACCTGCATGCTCTAAGAAACAAAGCAGTTGAATCACTTAGTTCTTATATATCTTTGGACCTAGAGTGTTTATTACTAGAGATCCCTATATCATTGCTCCTACCTGACTACCTTTATCAGGTCTTCTCAAGTCTCTGCTTTACCACTGACCCCATCATGTCTGTTCTTCCCCTAAAAAGACAAAAAAACCAGCCAAACCACAATGTAGAGGCACCATCTTATATTTAAGGATAATGTTTTCTTTTAGCATGTAAAGTAACATGCTTTTCAGTCCTGCATCTGCCACCATATTTGATATCTGGATTGAAAATACGTTACACTTCATCAATGCAGACTAGTGACACAATGAAAGCCAAATTTTCCAGTGCTAAGAGCAGCAGGGACCACTCAGGAGCCAAATTTTGTCTGCTCTCACCAAGAGCAAAGGAACTGCATGAAAATATCTGAATTTTAGATCAGTATTTTTACGCTGATTGATTTTATCAGAGCTCACACAACTGAAAGGAATCATTTGGGGTTGTCAGAACCAGACCTGTGCTAAAAGATGGTAGAGACAAAGAGCATGATAAGAAAGTGGGATAGTTTGGGAGCTGTTAATAGGGCAGGAGGGGTCTCAGCATGTTGTATAGTGATTTCCCATTTCATTATCAGTCATTAGGAACAGGGTCAGAGTGACATTTTTAATACTATTGTAGCTTTCTCTGTGTTGTGGTTTGAGCCCAGCTAGCACCTAAACACCCACTCAGCTGTTCATGCACTCCTAGCCCCCAGCAGGACCAGGAGAGAAGAGGAAAAAACTGTATTAGCTGAAATAAAGATAATTTAATAAGTGAAGAAAAGAGCGGAAAAAACAAGTGATGAAAAGGCAACTATTCATACCCCACAAGCAGACCAATGTCCAGCCAGTCTCTGAGCAACAGCAAGAGGATACATCCCACAATCTTTATTCCTACACATTTTATTGCTAAGCATGACATCTTATAAGGAGTATCCTTTCCAGTAGTTGGGGTCAGCTGTTCCAGCTATATCTCCTCCCATTTTCTTGCCCATCCCCAGCTACTCACTGGGGTGGGAGGAAGCAGAGAGAAAAAAAGATAAAGCCTCAAATACTCTGCAAGTACTGCTCAGCAATAGCCAAACACCAGGTGTTTTTAATCCTAAATGCAAAACAACACTGTATAAACAAAATTAACTCCATCCCAGACAGACTTCAGGGATTAGAGACAAAGAACAGAAATGCCTGTTCCACCTTGGGATTCCCACACAGGAGCAGGAGTGATTCCCTCTTTACTCTCTCATTCATTTCACCACCCACAGCTAGAAAGTACTTTTAGCGTACCTTACACCAGGGTGTCATTAGCAATCATATTGGCACCACCTTTCCAAGGTTTCAGCCCATCAGAGGACATCCGGTTTTTACTTGCACTGCTGCATTTCCTTACTAAAGTACACATTACTTCTGCTCCCACATCCAGTTGTCATTCATCCAATTCACCTTCTAGTATGAATTGGCAGGATCCTAGATATATAAAATAAATTACTTTATATCTCTGAGCATCAGCACCTCATTCACAAATAAATGTAAAGTGGCTAAAAGTCACTCTAAGCAATCCTGCTGAAGTGCAAGGAACAGAAAGAAAAATATTTTTCTCCTAATTTTTTTATAAAGCATTTTACTGTCCTTGTAGGACTTGTATTGTTTCCTTGCAATTTGAAGTGACGAAATAAACTTCAACAAGTGAATTACATTCCAGGTTTTAATCTGAACTTGTGTGCAGAGAAGAGTAAATTACAATTTTCATCTTCAGATAATTACAATACTTTTTGAAAATTGAGGTATTGCTTTTGTTCCCTATTGAAAGTAATAAATGTGAGGTTAGATATTCTGGCATACAGTACTATCAGGAAACCTTAGAAACACAATTCTCAACATGATTAACTGTCTGGACTCTTTCTGTAGCACACCTTTAGGATTCTATGGACTACACTGGACTTTGAATGAATTTGCAGACAGACAATCTTTACAAATTTCCAGCAGCTGGGGAGATGGACCATTGCTTCATGGACATTTTCTGTTGCTGAATACCAGAGTAACTGTTTCGATTGGAAGAAGTGTTCAGCAGCAGAAATTAATGTGAAATCACCTCACCTCATATTATTTATTTTATTGCTTTATCACCTGAAATAAGGGATAAGTTACCACAGTGTGTGACCCTGTGTGGAAAAGCTTTGTGATAGATATTCTCAAGCATGCCACTAAATTTTAGAAAAGCAATTTCAATGAGTTGAATTGTGAATATTTTAAAACTGCTGACAAATACAAAGATTAGATGCTTATTAGCATATCTGAGTCTGTTCAAAAGGCACATCTTGTGAGATGATTGAAGGAGAAGCTTTAACACAACAGTCAGGGCATGTAGTTTCAGATATATTTGATGGTTCCTCAAAATGACCTGACTTCTTTTAATTGTCTTTCAGATTGCATTTTCAATCCCACTTCAACATTTGCAAAAATCTTCTATTAATCCTTACCTACTATTCCAAACAGAAGTGTAATTGACATTTCTCTAATATACAAGTAATCTCTGCCTTTCATATTCTATTAAATGCTTTTAAATCTTGCAAAAGCTGCTCTTGTGCTTGCTTTTGAAAAATAGACAATGCTTCTGTTAAATTATCTAAATAGAAACATATATTTTGAAAATTAAAGCTGCAATAATATGACTCACTAATTTCTGCAACATTGCAGGTAAATTGAAGGACAAGACATGAAAATGATACAACATCATCTTACTATAGAATGTTTTGGTTTTTTTAATTTAAGTTCATAAACACCCGCAGGACTGTTATCCATATATATATCTTAGATGTTAATGGACCTCACTTCACTTCAAAAAACTAATGAGTCATAAACTTCAGAGAGCAGATACTACTCTCATTGATTGGCACCATTTAATTTCCCATAGTCCATATAAAACTCCACCAGAGGAAATGTACTAATAAGAGTACACATGCCCATGAATAACCAGCAGCAGCTGCTATGCTCTCTTTTATTATTTGATTTCATTGATCTTCTATAACTTTTTTCTTCATAAATTAAGCTCTGTCAGGCATTTTGATAACAATCTTTATTGCCAGCACCCATGTGACATTCAATTGAATCAGTCCTTCTAGTCTTGTCTTTATAAAGTTACTGAAAAAAATCCACTTTAGTACAGTGGTAAGTGCCCCACCTGGCGNCTTCTATAACTTTTTTCTTCATAAATTAAGCTCTGTCAGGCATTTTGATAACAATCTTTATTGCCAGCACCCATGTGACATTCAATTGAATCAGTCCTTCTAGTCTTGTCTTTATAAAGTTACTGAACTATTCAGTCAAAACCTAATCACTTTGTTTCTAATGTGATTCCATTTGTAGATGCAATTAAAAATTTCTATTCCTGAAATTGTTGATTACTTGAAGTCAAGGCCTTCCCACAACTGGTGGATACTTACATATTTTCAAAAGCTGAATCTACTTACAACACTAGACCTGAGAGCTATCTTTTTTTTTTTTTTGAATCCCATTAATTTCTTGCAAGTCTAGGAATATTGTAAAACATGATTTACTAGAGATATAGATATATCCATAGATTAAGAGAAAATGCCTAAATGAGTTACATAGGTATTAAGGTCAAATTAGGCAAAATAACAAGGTTGGGTTGCAAGTGTTTAAAGAATTTTTAAAATAAATGAGATCTTCCTGGTTGTGTTTTGTTGGAAATCCTTTTTTAAGTTTAGAAAATATGTTGTTGAAAACCATTTTATCTTTGCCAAGGTGTTAATTGCTTGTTACATCGGATCTAAATACATACACACTGAGCAATTTCCCCATATCCTTCAAGGACAAACTGAGGAAAGGCAACCAGGCAGAAAACCCTTAGGGAAAGAAGTGAAAGTAATGGAGTATCTAGGAAAAGAACTAGATTAGCAAACATAAAGTAACTCCCATCGAATTCAAAAGTCTTCAGCTTAATTGTTCTAAAAAAAGTAAGCTAAGTAGCCTATCTGGCTCTTTAACTCCTTATAGGTATTTTTAAAATTATTGCCCTAAAAAACTATGTTGGTTTTGTTTAATCATGAAGCTTCAACTCTTTCATCACTATTTCCCACCACTGTTTCACACCTAAATGCAAACATTCATACAGACTGATTTCCCAAAAAGGTCACAAGCTCATCATGCTGATCCAAGACTAGACTGACAGCAGAAAAAGTACTTTTTTGTTTTTAATTATCTCTAAGCTAGTGTATGGACCCAATTCCAGAAATTCTCTTTTCTTTCCATTTTTCATAAAATCTTGCAATTTTTACCTGATATGAAAAATGGAAACAATCTTAGAAATGGTATTTTGAATAATAGAACTATTGCATTTCTACTATAATAAAGAAGAGTTTCAGATATGCAGATACTGTCTACATACACTAAAATTATAAAATATGTACTTTATTATATTTTCACAGAGCATTGTTAATATCATACAACCATTGCATTTGTATTTTTATGTGAATTAAGATGTTTTATGTTTATAAATAACTAAATGACATTTTGCTGAAAATCTTCAAGACCAAGTCAAGAAATTTCCACCAGGTACCTTGCATGGTTGAGACCCCTTGATTTACCATTGCAGTTTAAGATGCAAAGTTAGCAGGAGCTAATAATTTAAATGAGAAAATAGTCAGAGAAAATATATGGATGGAAATGCCAAAATTGAACTAGTTTCAGGAAAGTTAAATACATTTTAATTCTTCTTTTCCCCTCTGTTCCTAATCATGTCCACCAAAAAAAAATGGCTAAACTTAGCAGGTTTTATTTTACGAGCACAGCAGGTGCCTGTAACAGCAGGTTCATCATGAGCTGCGAAGGCCTAGTTGACTCATTAAGCCACACTAATTCAATCACTTTCAGTCATGGTTGACTACATTCAAAGAGAGTTTTAAAACAAGCACAGTGTTTTTCCAATGTGTACCAAGGGAGGACACTTTGAGAAGGTATATTATATAGTACTCTTAGGATAATAATTTTGAAAAGTTATTTAGCTCCTTGACTTTAAAATATATGAGGATGGTTTCTAATGGAAAATCAGTTGACGTTTACGTTCCTTTTATGAAATTTAATTCTATCCTTCCTTTGCATTAGTTTTCTTCCTTCCCTGTGTTTACGGTAGCCTTTCATATTCAAAATGAAAACTTGAAAATATTACTGTCTAAGTTTAGCACCCTTTTGTTACATGTAAATTACAATCAAGTTTCCTTGCCTTCCTTCCAAAACCAAGCACCCCATGTAATTAAGTAAGCTAAAGAAACATAGCTACTATGCAGAACCAAGATCTCATTGTTAAGTAAGTTGGAATAAAGTATTGGCAATCCAGTCAAAGAGCTGTCCACTTACAATAATACTAAAACAACTCATTTTTTTCAGTTCATTCCTGCTAGTAATGAAGTCAAAATCATGTAACCAAACCTTCTCATATCTTCCTCTTGTTCTGGTCAACTTTTCCTAAGTCTCTCATGACATTAAGGTTGATAGTAACAGTCTGTCTCAAGAAGGTGAAAGGATCCAGTGAGATGTCAGCACCTCAGTATGAAACTTGTGGGGAGATTTGAAGGTAGGGAAGGAGTGAGCAGGAGGGCCTCTTGTTCTTTGTCACTCTTGGGTTTGCCTGTGGGTGTATTTATATTTACTGACACAGACTATTTGCTCTAATTCCATGTTATATTGGAGTTTCATGAGATTCATTTTGTACGGCACAGAGAGATTTCTTTGCTCTCTTTTTTATGTTTAGAGCCTGTTTTACCCAGCTCTCAAGGCTGCATTTCTTTAGTCACCTGTGATTTGTGTTTATAGACTGGGGAGTTCTGCTATCTGCCTATGCTTGCACTTCTAAGGTTCCTGTATCATCCTGCTCTTCTACTTCCCTGGGCCTATGTTACAATCCCATTTCTCTTCAATGGCTTTCAGGCTCTGGCTTCCTGACAATATACCTTGAAGTTTTATTAGCATAACTTAATCACACATACATCCATGATCCAGGGGCATTAAACAGTTTACCTTTCCAAAAGAGAGATGTTTGTCTACGGACACAATACTCTGGTATTCAACTGCTACTGATATCTATGATGTATGGCAGCATCACCAATAGGAAATAGGTATATTTACTTCTGATATTAGCAATTTACACTATTGCTTAAAGGATTAAATTACACTTGAATTAATACAAAGTGCCCTCAGAATTCACGGGGAGATGGGTCTGGGCAGGTTCCATGAGTTATGAAATCCATGAAGATACCGAACCCACAAATATTCAGTTACCACCCAGCAGTAGCCACACACCCTCCAATAATTATGTCTGGAGGGCAGTCCTGGGAGCCCTGGCTCACACTGCAGCACCTCATTGAAGCGGAGAAAGTGCCTTTTGGTCCTCCCGCCTGCAGAATCTGAGGTCTGGGAATGTTATGTGCACGCATATGCGGTTGCACAACTCCCTGAAAATCCAACCACGACTAATTTAATACATGAATATGCAAACCTCGAATATGTGGTGTTTCTCTGTATTTCTTAATATGATGAAGACATAGAGAGCACATTTTTTTTATTGTCAAAAGATAGATATGTTTGGTGCTTGAACACAGCATTTCTTTTTTCCAAGAGCAAATGAAGTTTGAGGATGCAAGAGAACAACCCTTCTTGTTTGTTGTAGGGAAAAATGGTATGCTACACCACAACTATGCCAAACGGCAGTGGATGCCTGTACTGCATTGCTTGAACTTGAATCTGCTATAAAAGGTAGTGCTAGAAATGAAACTCAAGCTGTGGAAAGAAAAATTAACTCAGACAACAGCAGTTTTAATAAATCTCATGTTCACTATTGTGTAGATTCATTTCTTTCAGCAAATTTTTTTTATAATGTCCAAATCACATTGGACCATGTGACAGGACTCCAATGGAGCCAAATATTTGAGATGAGTTTCCTATGTGTTATTTCTATAATAAGCACACTTAGTTCCACCTAATCTGAATCTTAAAAGGTGCATTTTGCTTGAACTCAAATTAGAAAAATCTAAAATTTAAAATAGAAACTCTGATCTGCCAAGAGGAAAAAAGCCTCAAAAAACTGAATCTCCTTAGTCCTGTGTACTTCATAAATTAGATTTGTTCTCAGCCCAGCAACTTGCAATGACTTTCTATGATACATTCCCATTCAAAAACACATTGACCCATCCCTGGAAACATTCAAGGCTAGGCTGGACAGGGCTCTGATCATTCTACCTGAAGATGTCCATTTTATTGCAGAGTGTTCTGGTTTGAATGGGTTTTTTTACTCTGGCAGCAAGAGGGGCAGACTGAGCCTCCACTGCTGCCAGTGATTCAAGGTCAGAAAAACAGACAACAGCACCTCTGTGAACAATGTATGAGAGAAAGAAAAAAGTTAATAACAGAAAGTAGATGGCCTGGTCAGGATGTGTGTAAGAAGCTGAAAGTTATGGAGGCCCCCAGGTCTACTAGAAAAGGGGTAGGAATGTTCTTCCAGGCATCCCGCTGCTGCTCGTGGAATGGCCAGACCATGGTGTAAACCTATGGAATAGAGAGAGAGAAACAGNCTTTATATTCTTCACTTGTAATTTGCCTGTTATTTTTCCTGGTATTTTTCCTCCAGGAGAGGTTGTGGGTGAATCTCTGGCATCCAGGCAGGGTCAAACTACAACACAGGGGTTTGGGCTGGACAATCCTTAAAGGTCCCTTCCAACCCAAATCATTCTACAATTCTGAGATTCTTCTCCTATGCATGGGAAAAAACCCTACTCTCCATCACAGCTTAGGCTGTACTTCAGTCTCACTTCCGAGTAACTTCCTGGTCTGGCTGTCACTGGAGCATTCTGCAGCGTGCCTTTCTCTCCACCAGCTCCTTCTGCTTGCCTCCACATCCAGCTCCTCAGAGCAGAGCTCTCAAATTTTGTCTTGAGAAGACTCTATCTGACAAAGGAAAAAGGCAGCCTTCCTCTCTTTTCCTAAGTCACAGCCCTTTAAAGGAATGTATTCAACAATTACATACAGCACATGGTGAATGAACGAGTTTAAACACAGGCTATCACAAACCAGACAAATATTTTTCCCTGGCAAAAGACCTGGAGTATGCCTCTGTTCTCAGTACTGGAGGACTGTATTTAAGGCTTTTATAGCAGTACTCAGGGCAAGTCAAAATAAATGCTAAGGCCTCAGTAACATAAGGGCATAAAAATTGCCAAACTAGGTCAGTCTTGCTTCCAATAGTAGATTGTTAATAGATGATTTGGGAAAAATTGTATCAGGAAGAGTAGAAATAGTCTGAACTGCCTTCTGTGAGCTTGTGTAATCCATTTTTAAATCCGTTTTTACTCCTGGCCCCCACAGATTCTTGTGACAAATGCAATAATTTCATCATGAATTATGCTAAAGAAAAGTATGTCTTCACCAGGTCCAACTGCATGCTCCTTTCTTCTTATATGATAAAGTTATAAGCTCCTACTCACATTCTCTAAACCATTCAAAGGTTTCTAATTCTCCGCAACATACCTTTTCCAAGATGGAGTAGTCCTGTATTTTCCCCTTATTTAGAAACTTTTCTTTTGCAGTTTTTATTAAGGAATGTCAGGAGCAAGTGCTCTCTCCAGCAGTTGTGAACCAGGATTATTCCTGCTTGACTGCTTGATCCACTCATCATATGCCTGAGGATCCAGGATTTCAAGCCAGGTTTGCAGGTTTAACTGGTAGGGAAGATGAGTACATACCCCAGACACACCCATACAATATACCTTCACACTGATTTTCAGATTCCCTGAATACCAGGACATCCTGACCCCCCGCCTAGACCCAGGCCCCTGTGCTTCCTGGCTGCTCCAGCCTGAGGTTTGCTGGCAAATGACACAGTCGCACCACACTCACCCATGGTCTGGGGGCAATGTAGACACTGGCTCTCCCAGAAGCTGGCACCAGGTACATGAGCTGTCCCACTCCAGCTGCCAGTATTGAACCCTTAACCAACCTCAGCCACGAGTCACACTCAGTAGCTGGGTTTTTTGGTGGGTGAACCCCAGTGGAGAGAGGCAGAACCACTCCAAGGGCTGAGGGAGCTGATACTGAAACAGAGAAAAGGAGAGGGAAACATCCAGGAGAGGAATATTTTTGGGGTTTCTTAAGCAGAAACAAGACAAAATAAAGACCAGCAGAGAAGGCTGTCCAAGGCAATTCTAGCTCAATAAAATCTGGAAAGGCACTTCACAAGTCTCATCTTCTGTCATCAATATAAATACACATTTTTTGGAAGCAGCAGAAAATGCTATCTATTTTTTAAAAGCAGGATTTACGAGCATAGATCTCTTGGCAAATTTGCACAGAATATTTTAATGGCGCTGTTATAACATAAAAATATAGTGAAAATAGTTAATTATTCTAAAGGCAAAAGGACTAGGTGTCCTGAGTCAATTAAGATGAAGTAAGAATTGAATTTAGAAATATTTGAATAGTATATATGGAGGAAAAATACAAAGTTTACTGAGAGAGAGAAAAAAACAATATAACAAATATAAATATATATATGTTGAACAACAACAATAACAGTATCAAAAACAATGGAACAATGACAACTGTAGACAGCTGGGAAATAAACAAGCATGAGGGTTGTGCCTAGTTCAAGGGAAACCAGGGTACCTCCAGGATTCCAGGGGCAGGGGAATAGGGTTCAGGGCAGGCAAACCAGTGGAGTAACAGTGATCCTTTCCTGAAATGTCCAAGGGGTTGCAGGGGAAATGTTGCCCTGAGATGAGGAGTCAAAGGTCCACTTCACCTAGGGCAAAATGGCAGCGGCAGAGATCAGAGCTGAAAACGAGGCACCCTCAGTCCAGAAGATCCACAAACCTCTCCTCCTGGGGCCCAGGAGCTGTAGTTATAGTGTCTTGGGCCCCTCCCATGTCACATGCCTTGTGAGCATGTCTTCACATGCTATTGGCTATCACTCAGCCAGGCCCGGCCCTCAGGCCCCTCCCCTAGTCACATGCCTTGCCTGGAAGGGAAGATAAAAAAAACAATCCTCCATTGTTTGTCCAGTAGAAAGCCCCTCCCCTGGCCACATGCCTTGCCAGGAAGGAAAGATAAGACACAGGATCCTCCATTGTTTTTCAGGTAAAAAGGAGAAAGCCCTTCCCCTGGTTATATTTCTTTCAGGGGAGGGAAGGAGAGATAAGGAATGAAACCTATTGTCTGGTCCAGTAAAAAGGAGAAAAGTTTTACAATAGAACAAAGGGGCTTTCACCATAACATAACATAACAGGAGGCATAACAAACTTAAATGAATAACAGCAAAGTACTTTCTCACTAAAATTATCATATTTTCATTAAACTTTATGGGAAGATTAACATTCATAAAACCACAACCTCATAGAATCCCAGGTTAGGTGAGACCTCATGGATTATCTGGTCTAATTAAGATTAAGTTGTGACCATTACTATTCCTCCTTTACATGTGACTCTACTTGATTCTCCGTCTTCTTTGTAGGTACCCTTTAAAAACTGGAACATATTTATAAAGTCTCCCTTAGCATTTCTTTTCTCAAGGCTGAACAAACCCAATTCTCTCAGCCTTTGGTAATATGTCTGGCTTTCCAGCCCATGTATCATGTTTGTGGCTCTTGCCTAAATCCTCTCCAACCAATCCACATCTTTCTGGCATAGCAGGGACCAAAGCTGAACCGTGTGACCTGATAGGTGTCAAGTAAAGTGGGATAATGATTTCCTTGTCTCTTGGTGATGCCCTTGTTGATGCGATCCTGTTGGGTTTATCTGCCACAGAGTACACTCATTCTGAACTTGTTGTCAACAAGGACACCCTGGTCATTTTCCTCAGGTCCTCAGGTCAGCTAGGTAGATCCCAACCTCTGTCACACTCCTAGATTATGTTTTCCCAGGTGAAAGGCCTTACCTTAGTCCTTGTTGTACTTCGTAAGATTCTTGTTTGCTCACTCTTCCAGCTTATCTAAGTCTTCCCATCAGGTGGCTTTGCCTTCTTAAGTGTTCAATTCCCCAATTAGTTTGCTATCATCAGCAACTTCATCAAGGTACACTTGATCCCATCTTCCAGAACACTTATGAAGATATTAAACAGTGTTTGGCCCAGTATTGGTATTGGTCCCTGTGGGGCACACATACAAGCAAAATAAAACAAGGAATTCATTCGCTACTTCCCATGGGTATGCAGGTGTTCAGCCTCTCCAGGAGAGCAGGGCCTCATCATATGTAATGGTTACTTGGGAAGATAAACACCATCAGTCTGAAAATCCTCCCTCTTCCTCCTTCTTCCCTCCACTTTATATACTGAGCATAATATCATGTGGTATGGAATATACCTTTGATCAGTTTGAGTCACTTGTCCTGTTTATGACTCTTCGTAGTCACTCATGTACCTCCAACTTTCTTGCCAGTGTGGCAGTAAAAAAAGCAGAAAAGTCCTTAGCTCTTTGAAAGCGCTGCTCAGAGATAACAAAAACATACCCATATTTTCAACCCTCTGTTCAGCACATGTCATGTTTTGACCGTGGCTGGATGCCAGAGATTCACCCACAACTTCTCCTGGAGGAGAAAAACTGGNAAGTAAGAATTGAATTTAGAAATATTTGAATAGTATATATGGAGGAAAAATACAAAGTTTACTGAGAGAGAGAAAAAAACAATATAACAAATATAAATATATATATGTTGAACAACAACAATAACAGTATCAAAAACAATGGAACAATGACAACTGTAGACAGCTGGGAAATAAACAAGCATGAGGGTTGTGCCTAGTTCAAGGGAAACCAGGGTACCTCCAGGATTCCAGGGGCAGGGGAATAGGGTTCAGGGCAGGCAAACCAGTGGAGTAACAGTGATCCTTTCCTGAAATGTCCAAGGGGTTGCAGGGGAAATGTTGCCCTGAGATGAGGAGTCAAAGGTCCACTTCACCTAGGGCAAAATGGCAGCGGCAGAGATCAGAGCTGAAAACGAGGCACCCTCAGTCCAGAAGATCCACAAACCTCTCCTCCTGGGGCCCAGGAGCTGTAGTTATAGTGTCTTGGGCCCCTCCCATGTCACATGCCTTGTGAGCATGTCTTCACATGCTATTGGCTATCACTCAGCCAGGCCCGGCCCTCAGGCCCCTCCCCTAGTCACATGCCTTGCCTGGAAGGGAAGATAAAAAAAACAATCCTCCATTGTTTGTCCAGTAGAAAGCCCCTCCCCTGGCCACATGCCTTGCCAGGAAGGAAAGATAAGACACAGGATCCTCCATTGTTTTTCAGGTAAAAAGGAGAAAGCCCTTCCCCTGGTTATATTTCTTTCAGGGGAGGGAAGGAGAGATAAGGAATGAAACCTATTGTCTGGTCCAGTAAAAAGGAGAAAAGTTTTACAATAGAACAAAGGGGCTTTCACCATAACATAACATAACAGGAGGCATAACAAACTTAAATGAATAACAGCAAAGTACTTTCTCACTAAAATTATCATATTTTCATTAAACTTTATGGGAAGATTAACATTCATAAAACCACAACCTCATAGAATCCCAGGTTAGGTGAGACCTCATGGATTATCTGGTCTAATTAAGATTAAGTTGTGACCATTACTATTCCTCCTTTACATGTGACTCTATTTGATTCTCCGTCTTCTTTGTAGGTACCCTTTAAAAACTGGAACATATTTATAAAGTCTCCCTTAGCATTTCTTTTCTCAAGGCTGAACAAACCCAATTCTCTCAGCCTTTGGTAATATGTCTGGCTTTCCAGCCCATGTATCATGTTTGTGGCTCTTGCCTAAATCCTCTCCAACCAATCCACATCTTTCTGGCATAGCAGGGACCAAAGCTGAACCGTGTGACCTGATAGGTGTCAAGTAAAGTGGGATAATGATTTCCTTGTCTCTTGGTGATGCCCTTGTTGATGCGATCCTGTTGGGTTTATCTGCCACAGAGTACACTCATTCTGAACTTGTTGTCAACAAGGACACCCTGGTCATTTTCCTCAGGTCCTCAGGTCAGCTAGGTAGATCCCAACCTCTGTCACACTCCTAGATTATGTTTTCCCAGGTGAAAGGCCTTACCTTAGTCCTTGTTGTACTTCGTAAGATTCTTGTTTGCTCACTCTTCCAGCTTATCTAAGTCTTCCCATCAGGTGGCTTTGCCTTCTTAAGTGTTCAATTCCCCAATTAGTTTGCTATCATCAGCAACTTCATCAAGGTACACTTGATCCCATCTTCCAGAACACTTATGAAGATATTAAACAGTGTTTGGCCCAGTATTGGTATTGGTCCCTGTGGGGCACGCACACAAGCAAAATAAAACAAGGAATTCATTCGCTACTTCCCATGGGTATGCAGGTGTTCAGCCTCTCCAGGAGAGCAGGGCCTCATCATATGTAATGGTTACTTGGGAAGATAAACACCATCAGTCTGAAAATCCTCCCTCTTCCTCCTTCTTCCCTCCACTTTATATACTGAGCATAATATCATGTGGTATGGAATATACCTTTGATCAGTTTGAGTCACTTGTCCTGTTTATGACTCTTCGTAGTCACTCATGTACCTCCAACTTTCTTGCCAGTGTGGCAGTAAAAAAAGCAGAAAAGTCCTTAGCTCTTTGAAAGCGCTGCTCAGAGATAACAAAAACATACCCATATTTTCAACCCTCTGTTCAGCACATGTCATGTTTTGACCGTGGCTGGATGCCAGAGATTCACCCACAACTTCTCCTGGAGGAGAAAAACTGGAAAATAAAACTGGAAAATAAAACTGGTCACAGGCAAAAAAAGCAAGGCAAACTACAAGTAAAGCATATAAAGGATTTATTTACTAACTAACAAGATCAGAACTGCAAAGGAAGCATCATTTTAAAGGCAACCTTTTCCGCCCCACCCCCCTTTCTCTTACAACAGATGTCATATTCCCTTTTTTCACCAGGAGACAAAGGGGGAACATAGGGTAGGGGTAAACCAGGCTTGTTGGTATTTCTGACCAGATCCAGGGTAGGAACCATCTCTCTGCCCTTCCATAAAGTTCTCTCTCTCTCTCTCATGAGAGGAAAAGTCTTTCATGGCCCCCTCCCAAGTGAGATCTCGAGCCGAGGACGACAGCTCTTCCTAAATTCTCTGTTGTCCAAGTGTCACATCACAGGATGCAGCTTTTAAGTGCTGGCTTTTTACTGCGTCATAATGAGCCCATCCCAATGTACATAGTTCAGATCCTACCACAATGCACAAAATGTCTGTCCAAAGGATCTCTGCCGAGCTCTCAGCTAGCTCCAGGTTTGTGTTTCTGGGCTTTGAAAAACATGGACAGCTTTTCTCAGCTTTATCTCCATCTTCAGTCATGGCTTAGATGGATTCTGCATCACTAGTTCTTCTCTCTCTAGTCCATAGGTTTACACCATGGTTGGTCCAATTCACGAGCAGCAGCGGGATGCCTGGAAGAACATTCCTACCCCTTCTCTCATGGGCCTGGGGGCCTTTGGGCTCTCAGTCTCTCGACGCAGGTTCTGAACTGGCACTCTACATCTTGCTACTGAGCTGGTTTTTTCTCTCTCCCAAAAATGTTTATTCACAGAGAGGTCTCCACCTCTATAACCTTGAATGCCATGGCAGCAACTGAGGCCCAGGCCAGAGCTGAGCTGTTAACCCCCTCACTGCCAGAGCAGCAAAAATACCTAAACCAGAACAGCACAGATCCAAAATACAGATCCATACTAGTCAATATCCCAGCCAAAACCGACACAACTGCATAATCTAAATTCCTCTTCTCCATTTTTCTTCTTCAGTTCTACAAAACTGAGGGGAAAAGGAGAGTGAAAGAGAATTTCTTTTAAACTCAAAAGAGAAAACATGGGCAATGCAGTCTATTTGGACAGATTTGCCTAGTTGTTCTGACAACAAATCTAAGGAACCACAGAGCAGTGCTACTCATAAGAAACAGAAAGTTAGAAAAAGAAAAGAAAAATTCTTGGGGGAAAAAGACTGTTTGCAAAATGAATCCCAAAGAAGGAACCAGTATAAATTACTTTACCTGAATTGTGATGAAAAACAAGTACAAAAACAAAGTACTGGTGACATTAATGAAACTCATAGAGCATGGACTGGATGGAAACACTTTATGTTGGGTTAGGAATTGGTTGGACGGACAAGCTCAGAGAGTGCTGGTGAATGCTGCCACATAAAACTGGCAGNTACGGGAACTGGGGTTGTTCAGCCTGGAGAAGAGGAGGCTCAGAGGTGACCTCATTGCTGTTTACAACTACCTGCGAGGAGGTTGCCGCCAGGTGGGTGTGGACCTCTTCTTTCAGGCTGATGGCACCAGAACAAGAGGACACGACCTTAGACTATGCCAAGGGAGGTTTAGACTGAATGTTAGGAAGAGGTTTTTCACAGAGAGAGAGTGATCGCTCATTGGAATGGACTGCCCAGGGAGGTGGTGGAGTTGCCATCCCTGGAGGTGTTGAAGAGAAGACTGGATGAGGAGCTTAGTGACGTGGTCTAGCTGGGAGTGTAGGACTGGATGGTCCTGTGGGTCCCTCCTGGCTCAGAGTGGCCTGTGTGCCTGTGAGGGAACTAGATTTATGTTCACCACTCTGGGGTGTGCGTTCAGTCTCTGTACAGACATTAGATGGTGAGTTGTACTACATGATTCTTGTGGGTCCCTTCCAACTCATAGCATTCTGTGAGTCTGTGACTAAATAAACCAATTAATTCATGCAGAATTTATCAAGCAACTTAATAAGGTAGCTTCTTTCCCCACTTCTTAACCAATAATTATCAGTTTTAAAAAAATCATGAGTCTTAATTTTGCATGGGCTGAGGCTTTTTCTTGGAACCCTGTAGTAGGAAGAAAACTTTTTTCTTGTTTTGTCACTAAATTCAGGCCTCTGCACTGGGAAGTGAAAAGACATGAGTTCTGCTGAATGATGAAACATGAAGTACTTGGTCATTCAGCACAGGATGAAAGACAAAGGGCCAATTCACATTCCTTTCCAAAGATATGGACACTGGCACTGCTGTGCTGATGCCAGTGGATGTGTGTTTTCCTGACAAGAATCTGACAGTCACTCAGACTTTGTTAATATCAGCTCAAGTGCTGTGTTTATCTTCGCCCAGCAGCTTTGCTCACCATAAGACGTTTACTGAGCACACAACTTAGTTTAACACAGACCACACACTGCAATAGACACATGTCAGAGAAAAATATCCAATGAATTTCAGATTTATGAATTAACAATATTCCAGCAAAATCCACAGTGAGCACAAGGGAGACCATTATTGGTTCCCAGTTTGAAAATTATGAGGCCTCGTAAAAGAAGGAAAGCAAAAGGACCTTTTTCACCCCTTTTTTCCGTTCTTGTAAGATACACACCCATAGTGTGAAGTGGAAGAGGAGAGTTCAGTGAAACAGCATGTTTTCCTTACCTCTATTTAACCCAGTAAATTTGACCAAAACAATGAAGATTACTCTTCATTGTCTCACCCTTAATAACAACTTCTGCTAATCCTCTTTCAACGAGGAACTTCTTGCTATTCCAAAACACATCTTTCTGCTGTGTCTCATTCTTTCATACACTATCAATTTTGATGATTTTGAAATCATGTAGCAAAAGTATTTTTTCTTGTTTTCATTGATTTGTCAATTTTTCAAAGCATATGCTATGCCTCTTCTACATCTGAGGAGGAAACTTTCAAGGAAAATTGTCTTCAAAGGATAACTAAAACTCTTTTGTATCAAAAATCATTAAATCCAGAATCTTTACAGTTCATCACAAAAAAAATATATCTCATGGGATGATTTTCTTGCCTCTGCAGATGGTATAACAGTTAACAAGTTTGTCAGTATGCAACTTATCTTCCAAGAATTCAACTGGTGTTTTGCTCCCATTTGTCAGAAAAACCTTATTCCAAGGTATCCAATTTGAAATACAGTCAGGTCTCCTATAATGCAGACCCGCAGTCTTACCTGGGACCCCTGGCCTGACTTCCACATTGAATGGTGGTCATGCCACAGACACTGCCCGGGCTGCCCCCACGGCCGCTGTGGCCACGGCCCCTGCGGCCGCCCCCCATGCCGCAGCCGTCACCCATACTACCCTCACTGCTGCCCGCACCACCACCGCCACCCGTTCCACATCCCCAGCCGCAGCCACGACCCCGACCAACACCGCCACCACTGCGGCAGCAGGTCACGCATGGGCAGTTGTGAAATGGGTCTCCTACATCGCTAAAAAATCATGCCACTAAGATCTGAAGCCACAGTATGGGGGATGCAAAGTGCAGGAGGGCCAACTGTAATGGAAGATAGCAATTGATTTACTTGATTTAAGTGACTCATAGTTGTCATTATCACTGCAATTACATGTGCCAGGAATAAACCTGCTCAGAAAGGGGCTACTATCAGATTAATTGCAAATGAAGAAGAGGCAATATATTTCTTCCCTATTTACCATTTCTGTCCTAACAAATAAAGTAGCCGGGATTGCTTCTTATTCTATGGTATTCATTTCTTTAAAATGTTCACATCTAGATTTTGGCATAACTTTCTCCCATCTAGTTTGGATGTGGATACTAATAAATAATCTCAATCCCCTATTTTCTATTCTAGATACAAAAATAGAATTCACAAAAGACATGAGGAAAGTGTAGGAGGTGCAGGATGTAAGGACAAATTTTATTCTGTAATCCAGCATGTAGTCTAATAACTAGGAGTATGAATTCCTAGTGAGGTGATATAGAAAAGTGAATTAACATAACATACAACAACATAGATAACAATTAAAAAATGTTATTTTTACTGTATATATATAGTTATACCTCCTCCATCGTGAGGAAAGGGACAGGCCAAAGGCCTTGCGAAATATTAATCTCGCAAAGAACTGCAGGTCGTTAATATGCATGCAGGCCACGCCCATTGCTCCACGCCCCGGAACTCTGAAGCGCTGTGGACAATTCTTTGCTCCTTCACGTAGTCTGTCTTGGCAGAGGCGAGCAAAGGGAAACATTTCTGCGTGGCTGCTGTGACCGCAGCCCAAACCCTGCACCACTCCCACCCCAGCCCCCCAGCCCGACCCGACCCCGGTGCTAACACCAACCCCGGGGGACCCGCGTCAGCCCGCACGTGCTCGCCCCGCCTCCACNTTTGCAAAAAACTTGCTTCACAAATGGGCGAGGTCGTGAAGGAGAAGTCGCGATACAGAGAGGATTCAATGTATATACACACACACCCTTATATATGTCTGTATACAGTCGGGTCTCCTATAACGTGGACCCATGGTCTCAACTGGGATCTGCGTACTCCTACTTCCATGTTGAATGGTGGCCGCACCACCACCGCCACCCGTGCCAACCCCCGCTGCTGCCCGAGACACCACCGCCACACCCCGGCTGCAGCCCGAGACACCACCGCCACCTGTTCTGCTGCCGCCACCACCACCACAGCAGCCACTGCCACCGTGGCGGCAGCTCGNCTTTGGTCCATAGGTTTTCACCATGGTCAGTCCAATTCACAAACAGCAGTGGGATGCCTGGAAGAACATCTCTACCCCTTCTCTCGTGGGCCTGGGGGCCTTCAAAACCCTCAGCCTCCCGACGCAGGTTCTGAGCTGGCACGCTACATCTTACTACTGAACCTTTTTTTCTTCTCTCCCAAGTATGTTATTTGCAGAGACGCCTGCCTTTATCTCTACTCTGTAACCTTGAAGGCCCTGGCAGCACGGAGAGAGCCTAGGCAAGAACTGAGCTGTTAACCCCCTCGCTACCAGAGCAGCAGAAAACCCCCTAAACCATAACAGTCTCCTACATCACTAAAAAATCATGCCGCTGAGATCTGAAGTCACAATATGGGGTGCAAGTAGTGCAATAGGGACGACTGTATATGTGCAAAGAGAGATCTGACTCCACTGTCAAGTGCTCCTAAACAGTAGTTCAGTGCTCATAGAGCAAACATTTTCCTGGGCCAAATCCCATCATTTCTACAACACAGTGGTCCTGGTCCCTTTTTTCTCATTTTAATGGTCTTTGTCCATCCCAGTCAATGTTTTAAATATATAAATCTCTTCAGAGTTAAAGTTAAATCTTCAGTCTACCAGCCAGCTATGTCACCATGGTTCAATCAAATTAAAACAAATTAGACCAAGAGACACTGTTCTATTTTCAGTCAGAAAGAAGTCAAATGTTTTTATTTCAGTGTGTTAGTGTGATGTGCTAGAATACACTGTTTAGATTTTAAGCCATTTAAGCATAAGTTAACACCATTCCAAAACACTCCATTCCTCCTTTTTTTTTCATCTGCCATTTCCAAGTTTCAAGATACATGATGTTATTAACAAACAAGATTTTCATTATTTACCTAGCAGACAATATATTTAAAATAAAAACTATATTAATGATATATACACATATCAATTAGGTACATATTTAAACAGGTATAATTATTTAGTGTATCAGGGACTGCAAGCCATTGAGTACTCAGACACCATTTTGAGCGATCAGAGAGCACATTCCTGTAGCTTTCTGAAGAAAATATTCATAAGATCTGTTTCTAAGGTTGGGTTATTTAAATTTTGGAGGACTTCAAATTATTATTATGCAGAAGATTAGATCTACTGAGCCAGTTAAATTTTAATTAGGAAAACTAAATTAAAATGAGAAATCTGAGTTCTCAGTATAATTGTAATCAGTCATGCTTAAGTAAAATACATTCAAACTAGAACTGTTGCAGAGCATGGTCACTACAATGATGAGGGAAAAGGAGGTTTGTTTAACCTAGCCCAAAACATTTTATAATGATATGCTTTAGCAGAACAGAGGGATAACAAATGAGTATAAAGTGATTATGACCAAATTTAGGATGGAAAAAAAACCAAAAAAGGCTGTCACTATGTACATTGCTATGACAGAAAACTCTAGTTAAATCTACTATGTGATAGTAGATATTTCCAATAGCAAATAGCAGGAACCTCTGAATTAATTTGCCTGCATCCAGAAATAATGCCTCATCTATTTTTTCTTAATGCTGATATCCACCTGGGTCTCAAAACTTGCAAATCTTCACTATCTGGATTATGTAGATGAAGGAATTTTTGGTCTTACATATTTGGAGTTTTCCATATTCACAGGACGAGAAAATACATTTAACATAATAGTATGTGAGGCAATTTTATATTACATATTCCTGTATCATCTTTCTGGAAGTTTATGTAGGTGAGTTCATAAAATCCTGAGATTTATATGCATTCCTTGGACAAAAGACACAGTCATGGGGTGTACGTAAAAATCATAGAAGGAAATAATTTAGTTGAGCCTAATTTATTTTATCATCCAAAACTCTTAATACATCTTCCTTTATGACTACTTAAATCTATTGCTTGTTACTATATATATGACAACATTTAAAAAAATATTCATTTATGGCTGACTGCTTTAGTGGCTTAGTGAAAGTCAAGTGGATTATTTTTGCAATATGTTTCCCACTATTAAACCTTCTGTCCCAGCATTACAAGAACCAAGAGTGTCTCAAAAGAACTCTAAACAATAGTTTGGGGAAGCCAGTAATGCTGCTGTGCTTTTTTTATTAACCATCTTCACTAGATTATAATGTTGGCAAAGAATGTAACCTTTGTTCTTGGTTGCAATTGTGATAATTGTTTCTGGTCTAGGGCATTAATTTTTGACCTGATAAACCAGAAATATTCCCTTGGTGGCAAGAGGGGAAATTCAGCCTGACGTCTGTATAGCCTCATTTAATTCTGTCACAGAATCACAGAATACTATGAGTTGGAAGGGACCCACAAAGATCACCTAGTCCAACTGTTATGGTTTAGGGGGTTTTCTGCTGCTCTGGTAGCGAGGGGGTTAACAGCTCAGTTCTTGCCTAGGCTCTCTCCGTGCTGCCAGGGCCTTCAAGGTTACAGAGTAGAGATAAAGGCGTCTCTGCAGAATAACATACTTGGGAGAGAAGAAAAAAAAAGTTCAGTAGTAAGATGTAGCGTGCCAGCTCAGAACCTGCGTCGGGAGGCTGAGAGATTTGAAGGCCCCCAGGCCCACGAGAGAAGGGGTAGAGATGTTCTTCCAGGCATCCCGCTGCTGCTTGTGAATTGGACTGACCATGGTGAAAACCTATGGACCAAAGAGAGAGAACCAGGACCGCAGAATCCGTCTAAGCATTAAGACTGAAGATGGAGAGGTAACGCTGGACAAACTGCTGATG
>WEKX01000941.1:60437-75779 GCA_013390025.1 Pitta sordida | reverse complement strand
TCTCTCCCTGATCCTGCTGATGGGGAATGAGCTAGTGGATGTGTGGTGCTTGGCTGTGGGTTGGGGTTAAATCACAACACATGCCCAGGCATGATCTCATGTAATGATGAGATTAACATGTTTGACTGCATTTTCCCCATCTTTGCCTCCTTCCCTTTCACAATCTATTAGAAAACTCAAAGGACACTACCGTGTGGTTCGCATGACGCAAGGATGACAGCCCTTGAACTGTACTGTCTTCCTTTTTCCTGGTTTGCTATATGGTTACCTGTGTGTGCTGTTCTGTGCAGGTACAAGTACACTTAGACCAATGCTAGATGCTTTATCAAAGACAAAAAATAAGGAAAAAATGTTCAGAGTGTCTGTTCAGAGTGTCTGTTAGAGTTGAATAGTTTCCAGGTGCATGCTACATACATGGTGTTCCTCTGGAAGATGCACTTAAAGGAAACCTCCTAGCAGAAATCCTTGCATCAATTACTCTAGATGCTATTGATTTTCATGTAAATTGAGGGGCTTCAGAACCATCCAAGATTAGATCAGATCCATGGGATTACAATTAACCATTTCAGTATTGCAAGGTAACATTGCTAACATAAGACAAACAATCTTCTTGTCTCGCATGACGTGCTCTGTACAAAGAAAAGGAGGGATTGGCTAGTTAGCAAAACTACGACAAAACTAATGTAGGAGGAATGGCTTATACTGGGTCATCATGTTTTCTTCCCCACAGTCTCGTTTGTAATACTACCATGTAAGTTTTCAAAAAGCTCTTTTAAAAGTAGCTGAGATTCCCTTCCTGCTTCCCCTTACTACTGCCAAAAGGTAGTGCTAAACCTTGTCCCTCTGTTGTTCAGAAGGTTTGTTTTCATTTCCAGGTGTCCTTTCTTAACATCAATTTGTATTTGTTCGCTCATTAACCCTGTTTGGCTTTAATGACTCATTTTCCCTGCTATTTATCTCTGGATATACAGTGATCTCCCGTTACTCGTGGGCTGTTGAGTCTGGTCCGCCTCATGCAAGTCGTGAAATCTGAAAAGATAGCGAACCCACTACGTAGTCGAGTACGCCACACCTGTAGCCATGCCCCCTCCCCTGTAAGGTCTGGAGGAGGGTCCTGAGAGCAGGGCTTGTTTCAGATATCTGGCTGTGCTCTGCTGAGGTGGGGGGTGAGCGCCGGGGCAGGGGGGGTGATTGCCAAGGACGGGACCGGCACGGGGTGGGGGGGCGAGCGCCGGTGCAGAACNTACACAGCAACTGCAAAATGACCATGACATTAGATCTAGTGTCATGGTTTGGGTTTTTTTTCCCTCTGGCAGCGAGGGGAAAACTTGATATGAGCCAGTAGTGTGCCCAGGTGGCTAAGAGGGCCAATGGCATCCTGGCCTGTATTAGGAACAGTGTGGTCAGTTGGACTAGGGAAGTTATCCTTTCCCTATACTCGGTGCTGGTCAGACCACATCTTGAGTACTGTGTGCAGTTCTGGGCTCCCCAGTTTAATAAGGATGTTGAGCTGCTTGAGAGGGTCCAGAGGAGGGCAACAAGAATGGTGAAAGGACTGGAGAACAAGCGCATTGGGGAGCGACTACGGGAACTGGGATTGTTCATCCTGGAGAAGAACAGACTCAGAGGCGACCTCATTGCTGTTTCCAACTACCCGAGGGGAGGTTGCAGTCAGTTGAGTGTGAATCTCTTCTCTCAGGCTGACCACACCAGAACAAGAGGACATGGCCTCAAGCTACGCCAGGGGAGGTTTAGGCTGGATGTTAGGAAGAGTTTTTTCACAGAGAGAGTGATCTCTCAGTGGAATGGTCTGCCCAGGGAGGTGGTGGAGTCGCCATCCCTGAAGGTGTTTAAGAGCGGACTCGATGATGAGCTTAGTGACATGGCTGAGCAGTGCTTACACAGAACTAAGGCCTTTTCTGCTTTTCATACTGCCACACTGGCAAAGAGACTGAACATGCCTGGGAACTTGGGAGAAGACACAGCTGGGACAAGTGACTCTAGCTGACCAAAGGGATGTTCCATACACCATGTGATGTAATGCTCAGTATATAAAGATGGGGGGAAAAGGAAGAGGGGATTAGGTGCTTGTAGTGATGGCATTTGTCTTCCCAAGTAGCTGTTACACGTGATGGGATCCTGATCTCCTGGACATGGCTGAACACCTGCCCGCCCATGGGAAGCAGTGAATTAATTCCTTGCTTTGCTTAGCTTAGCTTGTGTGTGTGGCTTTTACTTTCCCTATAAAACCATCTTTTTCTCAACACATGAGTTTTCTGACTTTTTCCCTTACATTTCTCTCCCTGATCCTGCTGATGGGGAATGAGCTAGTGGATGTGTGGTGCTTGGCTGTGGGTTGGGGCTAAATCACAACACATGCCCAGGCATGATCTCATGTAATGATGAGATTAACATGTTTGACTGCATTTTCCCCATCTTTGCCTCCTTCCCTTTCACAATCTATTAGAAAACTCAAAGGACACTACCGTGTGGTTCGCATGACGCAAGGATGACAGCCCTTGAACTGTACTGTCTTCCTTTTTCCTGGTTTGCTATATGGTTACCTGTGTGTGCTGTTCTGTGCAGGTACAAGTACACGTAGACCAATGCTAGATGCTTTATCAAAGACAAAAAATAAGGAAAAAATGTTCAGAGTGTCTGTTCAGAGTGTCTGTTAGAGTTGAATAGTTTCCAGGTGCATGCTACATACATGGTGTTCCTCTGGAAGATGCACTTAAAGGAAACCTCCTAGCAGAAATCCTTGCATCAATTACTCTAGATGCTATTGATTTTCATGTAAATTGAGGGGCTTCAGAACCATCCAAGATTAGATCAGATCCATGGGATTACAATTAACCATTTCAGTATTGCAAGGTAACATTGCTAACATAAGACAAACAATCTTCTTGTCTCGCATGACGTGCTCTGTACAAAGAAAAGGAGGGATTGGCTAGTTAGCAAAACTACGACAAAACTAATGTAGGAGGAATGGCTTATACTGGGTCATCATGTTTTCTTCCCCACAGTCTCGTTTGTAATACTACCATGTAAGTTTTCAAAAAGCNTGGCGGCACGGCATGCGTGCGACAGGGACAGGATCAGGCCGGGGGGGCAAGCGGTGGTGCGGCGCGTGAGTGACTGGGATGGGACTGGCGCAGGGGGGTGACGTGAGCCCTGCAAGCAGGGTGGGGGGAGCGGGGACGGGGCTAGCTGTGCGAGCCGTGCGAGCGGCGGCGGGAGCAGGGAGGGGCTGGCTGTGCGAGCGGGGAGGCAGGGGGAAGAGTGGGGCAGGTGCTGTGATCCACGCGAGCAGCAGGGCTGGGGGCCAATCAGACTGAGGTTGCAATACATTCTGCGCACGCGCCAGGTCTCACAACTAGCTGGAAAATCAACAGGGAGTATGGGATCCCGCAAATTACGGACTGCGACTGTATTAAAGACAGCACTGCTCTACCTTTGCACCTTGTATTTCTACATGATACTTGGTTTCCTTCCATTTTTCTGTTCATACTAATAGCCATGCATGTGATGCAATTCAAACTCATCCTGCTGGAATGTACTGGAGCAGACCTTGACTCAGACTGATGGCTCAGACACGTCTTATGTCTCATTTTGGCTGATAATTACTGTTAATGTATGTCAATGTGGGTAATTTCTCCGTTGTCCACTATTTCTATCCAGGCATCCACTTTTTCATTTAAGGCTTTATGTTCCTCCTCCTCTTCCCAGAAGGGTGAACTACTGTCATTGTGAATAACACAGAAATGGTCCGTTTCTATGTGCAGGTAACTTCCCCAACACTTGTTGCAGCTCTGTAATGTACAGTTGTTGCAGTTTAGTCTGGAAATCAACTACAGAGTTTGTATCCAGCAATTCTTGCAGGAATGGTCAGAAGACCTCCTGTTGTGAGTTCTTCTTCCATGACAGCTGCTTGTTACTGCTTTGTTCTTAGCTACTCCCTTGTTTCTCTCTCAGCTTCCTCAATTGACCTTCAGCTCTCCCAGACTAATAGATTTCCACCATGGTGCTTTCTAGAATATTTTATCCGTGCATGTGGAATATAAGGCAGTGCTCTTGTTTAGAAAACCAATTACCTTAGCAAATACGTGTATTAGATGCACCAGTTTTGCTAAACACAAGACACCTTTCAACACTTCTTCCATTTCCACCCCCCTCCAAAATGTTTTACTCCTACAAACCTATTCAGCCTTGAATTCTGGCAGGGTCAGGCTAACAGGTCTGTATGTCTGGATCACCCACCTCTTTACNGAAAATCAGCAGCAAGTATGGGATCCCGGAAATTACGGACCATGACTACGCGAAGGATCACTGAATAAGTGCTGCATCTGTGGTCTTGTGGTACCACTGCTGACTTGATAGATTCATTTGAAAAAAAGTCTTTGCTGCAATTAGTGTGCCTTATGGCAGAAAACAAACAGGAACAGGCTGTAATGAATTTAGAAGAGACTCTCAGCATAGAGATTGCTGGACAGAAACAAAATTCTGTGTTCTGTTTCCAGTTTAAGACTGAAACCGCCTCTATAGTATCTAATGGTGTAATTTAGAGGTATCAGGAGGTTGTTTTCTCTTTTTCACTGGAAATCTTAGTGAAGAAAAGCAATTCACTTTCATTAGCAAAATAGTACTGAAAATTTTGACTGCAGGAAACCCTTGTTTTTTCAGAGAAAAACCAGAATGTTTTCATTGTTCTAACCAGAAGCTTGCAATAGATTATGGTGTAGGCTTAGAAGAGATGATGGAAAGACTTAGGAAGGAACAATGGATAGACTGGACCACAATTTTACACCTTGGTACTTCTGATTTGATTTTTAAAACTTTGTAGTTTTTCTTTTGTTTGTTCTGCCTAATTCCCAAAGAAGACATTAGCAATAATCTTGGGTTTTGAGGAAAGCTAGATTACACTGAGGACACAAGCAAAGTAGGAGAGAAAAATGTAATTCAGGATGATGCTAAAGGGTATGAGGCCTTTGCACTCTGTCACAAAGTCTGCAATTTGCAGGCTGATAGATGTGAACCAGTTTACCTAACCCCTCTGTTTGTAAACTGGGACTGCTGATAAAACCTACTTTTAAACTACAGTAATATGAAATCTTTTAATGACAAGTAGTAAATATTAAAAATACTTAGATTATCAATTCATGTTTGATGACTTTTCTCACTCCAGGGATTATGCATTTCCTTTACCTGGCACTAAACGTGCAATGAGAAGTGTGGGAAGATACACGGACTCAGAGTTGGAGAGGGACAGGAGAGTATCCCTGTCTGTTTCTAAGCTATTTTCTTTTTATAGCCTTAATCCTGCAGCACTGGGTCTGCACTTCTGTACATGATGTGTTATGATGCCTTCAAATCCAGGCATGGAAGATTTCTCAGATCTCAGATGTGTAAAAATAAGGTTTTCAGTATAGCATTCACATGCTTTGTGTTTTGTATTCCATCTGTTGCTGTCTGGTGTAAATTCAATGAGCTTTCATTCTTTAAGAAGGAAATCTTACCTTCTTTCTTTATGGCAGGTGTGAGGGAGATTCAGTGTTTGGGCCACTAGCAAATGCTCAAACACTGAGGTTGGAAGTGCCTGATTTTTTTTTTTACTATTTCCCCAAGTGTTGTGCTCCTGTTGGTGACTGTTTAGCTCACTCAGTACCCCAGTTTTGTTCCGTATGGACAGAAAACAGAGACAATAAGGTGACAAGGAGCTGATCATTTTAGTTGATTGAAAGGGAGTGTCATTTGGGATAACTTGACTTTTAGGCAGTTTTCCCTCCTTAATGTCCAGGCCTTCGTGGATATAACTTCAGTTTTTGAAACATAGTTGTTTTACTGCCACTTTCCAAATTCTACCTGGGAATTTTTTGTGTTTTAAACAGATAAAGGATAACTGCCAAGATGTTATTTTGCTTTCATGAGGAGTACATGGATTTCCAGGCATATAGGATAAAAAAAATCTCAGATAAGACTTGGATGGTATTTTTATTCATATGCACTAGTGTGCCCAAATATGGAGGCAGATGGGCACATTAGAGTCTTGTTTCTTTAAGAACATTGCCAGAGAGCAACCTTCTGAATGATGACATTTATATGTTTTAATATAATTCATTGTGTTCAGAGGATGTCCAGTACAGTAATTTGGTACTCTGTATCAGTTCTCAGCGAGAGACTAATCCATCAAATTTGTTCAGCGCTACAAGTCAGGACAAGATTTTTTCCTAAGTGCCAACGTGGTTAGCTCACGCAGCTTTTAGAAAAATCAAGTTGTGGGTTTTTTCTGTTCCATAAATCATCATCTCTGTCCACAGTAAAGAATTTAGAATCAGGGCTTGACTGACTGGCTATTTTTCTCAGAGTCGCATGAGGCGAAGCAGCGTACAGCTTACTCATCCAAACCTATTCAGAGTTTGAAGGTAACCTGTGATACAAATTTACTGAGCAGATAAGAAAACTTGGAAGGCACAAATGGGGCAGATAAGGACGACTGCAAAATCCCATGGATCCTTTCAGAATTGGTTTGAGAGTTTTTGGTGTTTTGCTTTGTTGTCTTTTTCTGGCATTGGTGCAGAGCATTTTTGACAAGCCTCAGCAGTTTTAGAAAAGCATTCAGGAGTTTTTGATGCTCATCTGAACCAATTCCATCTAATCAGAACAAGAGCTGAATGTTACTATTCTCAGGAAGCAATTGTATTCATAGAATTTCATCTTTCTGATGTCCACAATTTGTTCTCTGACAGAAGCAACTTTTTCTTTAATAAATCTGTCCTTTCACTATTATTGATTGGCCATTTATTAGGCCAATGCATCCACTGAATCCAGTTGACAGTCAGAATTTGAAACCCTCATAGATTGAATGAAAGCACTGTCATATTCCTGCCACTTGCAATATTCCTGCTTTTGGGGTGATGGCATAGACTTGTGATTTCAAATGTTGGACTTCTTTGAGTCGTCACATTATTCCCCTCACATTGCTGCTTTGGAAAGTCTCCATGTTAGTACTTTGCACCTTGCCCTTCAGGTGGGCTTTGCGGCATGTGGTGGTTGGATGCTGAGAGCTACTTTGAAGCCAGCACAGTGTATGTGTGCATTAGCCTGCAGCTGCTGTGGTAACCACAGATTTCACACACTCTGACTGGGACCTGACTAATGAATGCCGAAGTACTGAAATATTTATTCTGTGCTCATTAAGGTTGTTCGTTAATGCCAGGCTGGGCTAAAATTGGCAAAGTAGTTGGCTTCTTCCTTTCCTGGGCCAGATGTGTAAGACCAGCTTGCACAGTGTTACTTGTATGCCATGTGTGTAAATGGCAAAAGGCAACAAACAGCTAGACATTCGTTCAGCTCATATTTTTGGTTTGGATCAGCAGCATGCTGAAGCATGGAATTCAGGAGCGCTTCCCTTGGAATGGACACTGCACGTGTCCTTTCCTGCAGGTCCTCTTTTTCTTCATGAGAAATGTGGTTGTGTGCTCTCAGCGCAGCAGAATAGTGACTGCCTAACTAATACCCACAGTAGTAGTCCCTCAAATCACCAGGCTTTAGGTAAATGCACTGCCAAGTTGATGACTATTTACACAGTGTAATCTGGCTTATAAAAAGTCACTAAGAATGCAACTCTGCTGTGTAAATAGTGCTGCAGTTTTCCCTGCACATTGCATTTCACTGATCTTTGTCTTCTCCTCTCTATACTAAGTTGTTGACCAGCTCTGCCTTTGCTCACTGATGGTTTGCTTTTCTCTACATGGCTTGGCACCACTGCTGGAGTTGCCTGCTTGTCCCTCTAGAAGCCCATTTATACCTGTTTTCCTTATGCGCAGGGGTACAGAGGGCAGTGCCACGTACTTGTTCATAAATGCCATGCAGAAGTTGTAATGTGGAGGTGGTTATATTGGGCCTGCTACCAGAAAGCTCTGGTTGTCCCCTGGGGACATCTCTGGTATCTCTGGTGCTGCCTCGTGTAGATAGCCCAAGCTATCCAGTCCTGCCACTGACAACATACAATTGGAATGTACCCAGGGTTTGTCCATGGGTTTGTGAGGGGGAAATGGCAGTTCATTGGAGATTTAAAGAGATCTGTAGATTTGAAATTGATGAACTGCTGTGACTGGGCAACCCAGTGACACTATTTCTCTAAGCACAGTTTTGTAAGGATAGAATTTACAATTTGTGTGACTTTAACAAGTGTATCTGAGGTTTTCAAAAAGCTGATTTTATTATTTTTGAATGAACATTTTCCCCTTTGGTTGTATATTCACTGCAGTGTTTCAGTGTGAAGGTAAAGTTGTTTGATTTCAAAGTGGGGTTATCATTGTCCTGTTGATCTCTAGTTTCTTGAGTACCTCATCATAGTATCAAATCCAGCTTTGTTTCTAGGTAGTTCCGTAACATCTCCCTTTAAATAATTTCTTAGCTATTTTGAGATAGTCTGGCAGAGGGACACAGTGGTATGCAGATGATACAAGTCCTCAATGCAAAACCAAATTAACTGAAAGAAGGTAAAGGTGCTGCTCATACCCCGATGCGTTGGTGACGTTTGGCTGACAGTGGATTTTTTCTTGGAGAGTTTGTGCTTACAAGGTTGCTTGCTGAAAGATTGCCTACAGGGACTGATGGCAACTCTTGTGGGGGTGATAAATTAATACATGGCACACTAATCTCGGAACAGCTACTTGCAAAGTAATCAACAAGGGAGAAGTTGGCTGAACGGCACTGCTTATTTAGTTGAGGAAGAAAATAAGACATGCAGGATATTCTCTCTTGTTGCCAAAGGAGTAAGTATCTGTGTTTTTGTAGACCAGCTCTATTAGCTTGGGCTGGTCCTGCAAGGAAGTGCTAGGTCCTGAAGCTGATTTAGTAGTGCCCCTCTAGAGACTACACGTGAGGGACGGAGGGTGTAACGTTCCACTTGATAAAGTCCTGAGGTAAAGCACGAGCTCTGGAAGAACACAAAGCTGAGGAGATTGTTTGGGTCAAACCTTCTTTATTCTCATTTTAGTTGGTTTTGTGTTTGTTTTTGGTTTTTTTAATTAAATCAAATTTTGAGAAAGCTGAAGAGAGGACCATGTGGAGAAAAGAAGAAATGAGAGGAGGTTAGAGTCATTATATGGAACAGACTTGGAAAATTTGAAAAGCCATGAGACTGCATCATATTTGGGCATTTCTAGGATGTGACAGTGGTTGTAAATAGCCTTACTGTGGCATCATCTGTTGGTGTTTATTATCCTTATTTGCTGATGACATTCCTGTTAGTCCTTGAAACATGCTGGGCATTTCTCCATTTCCTTTTGGTTAGCTCCCCAGCATGCTTTGTCTATACCCTAGTATTACAGCGAGAGCCAGGAGATATGCAGTTACTATTCTGCTTGAAAATACATTTTGAATAATGCTGCATATATTTTACAGATTTTATATCCATTCTGTAATATTCTAACTGCCTCCTTCAATGATATACAGCCTCTAGATTTGGTCCTATAGTAATGGGAAAAAATAGTATATTACTTCTTTTCTTTTCTCTCCTCATTCTCCAATTCTCTTTTTCCTTGAAATATGATCTATTTTGTTCTTTCTATTTCTGTTCCAAACATACATCATGCATCCGGATCCCCATATGCACTTTTTATTACTGCTTACTACTTAACTCAGGATTATTTGACTTTACTAAATCTAGCTAGCTTAGCCCTCTTTTTGTCTCCCTTCCTTCCCCCTCTGCCCCACCATCCCTCTCTCCCCTTCTCTCCATCCCTCCCTTTTTGTCTAACCTTCTGTTTGTTCAATCACAGAATTATTGGAGCTGGAAGGGACCTTAAAGACTATCTACTTCCAACCCCTCTGCAATGAGCAGGGACACCTTCTACTAGACTGAGTTGCTCAGGGTCCCTTCCCATTCAGCTGTCTTTCCTTGCCTATTTTATTTTCATGGAATACTCAAGATAAAAATAATATATCTATGATTAAAACGTTTTGGAAATCTAGTTTCTGGTTTTCAGATGGAAAAAAGGTACCTTATGGCACTGTGTGTGGTGTAATTACTTTTAACCATCCATTTTTATATGACTTCATTGTTTATTTTCACAGTGAAATAAGACAAATGAGTTGGTCAATCCTGCTTTGCACACGGATACCTTGGTTAGATGTTGAGTTTAAAAGTACTGCAGAGAATATTTGATTGCTTTCTTCCTTTTCATTGAAAGAAGCGAAAAGTAAAATGCTAAAAAGGTGAAATTTCAATGTCTTCTTCTGTGTAGCTCCTCCTCTTTTGCCAGAAAAGAAGGAATTTTTTTAGCAAATATTTGGTGGTTCATTGGTTCATATTTCCATTTTCAAGCAAGAATTGGAAGAATCAGTGCTAGAAACCATTTCTGGAGAGAAAGACCTGTATGGTTCTCCTCTCTGAGGATAGGAATGGATAGGACATTGCCCACACTATTTTTTTTGTTGGTGGTGGTGGTGCGTTTTGTTCATTCTTAGTGGTTTGGTTTGGTTTGTTTCTTTGGGGGTTTGATGGTGTTTTGATTGATTGGTTGATTTGTTTGGTTTTGGTTTTTTAATTTCTTACAAATCAGGAGTCAACAAAGACAGCAGCCTACCCCTTTGCTTGGTAAGAAACAAGGGCATAGTTAGCACTGTGCTGATCATCTAAAAGAAATTCAGTTGGTTAGCCTGTGCCTGGAACTTGGCCTTTAAGAGGGGTCTACCCACAACGCAAATAGCTTTCTTTTTTTTTCAGTATTTGTACCTCTGGTCTTGGACACCATCTTGGAGATGATACTCTACAGATACTGGTTCTGCACTTTTCTGGTATCTGACTTTTCAGAGAAACACAGAATATTCTGAGTTGGAAGGGGACCTACAAGAATCATCGAGTCCAACTCTTAAACAGCACCACTGCTTCCCTGGCGGGAATTGTATCCCCGGTCTCCTGCATAAGAGACGGGGACACTCACCACTATGCTAAAGTGGATTTTTTGTAGGTGTATGTGGATGTTTCCCCAAATGGCTCTTTTAAATCAGTGAGCATTTTTGAAGTCCCAACATTGTTTCTAACCACCTGGAAAATCAGCAGAGGAGCTCTGAGATTTGGTTCTCTTGCAACACCGCACCTACATCTCCCATGTCCCTTTTCCAGAAGGTTACTCCTGCCCTTCTTAAACTTGGAATTCTTCCCCTTAGTGTGATGGTAAAATCTGCAAGCATCTCTTGCAGGGGACCTGAGTGCCTGCAGATAGAAATCTTGCATCTTAGTCAAGTACTGCCTGCCTGCAAGAGGTCTTTGATACACTTTTTAAAGGCAATATCCATTTCCTTCCAAAAAGGGCTGATCTGTCCCATTTATGATGTATTTTCACTTCCATATAATTTGGTGAAGCAAAGATCAGCCTCTTTAAAATTCTACTCTCTGCTTGCTCGCAAACCACTTGAATATTTTACTCTATCCAGTATCTGAGCAGCTCACTCCTGTACTTGTTTTTTAAAGCAAGGGAGAGATTTTCATGAACAGTGAGCTCAAGGAAGTGATGAACAAACAGGATTATTTGGACCAAAATTCTATCTTTCTATGGACTGACAATATTACAGATTATCTGATGGACTACTGGACTGTATTTCAGAGAAATGCATGACTTCTCTGACTTACTGCTGCATCTTGTGTGGGTGAGCCAGTCCTACTCCCCTGCATTTTACAGACATTACTGTTATCCTCGTGTTAACTAACATTTTGCACTGCTGACAGGGTGCTTTGGTTTGGGTGTTTCTTGTGATCTCACTCTCTTAAAGTAGTGGCTGGAACAACAATTTTTACTTTCTGGTTCAGATCTTCTGAAAAACCCTGTTTACACCATTTTATTCCAGTATGAGTAGTACTTGTGTATATCTCTGGTCTGCTGTTACAGATAAGAGGAGAGTATAGGCCCATTCTGGTGGGGTTTTTTCTAAGATATTGTCTTTTAATAGCCTAATGGCTAAGCTACGCTTACAAGATGTCATCCCATGAATTCTAAGGAGGATGCATTACTCTGACAAGGGTTTTACATTTAGTCTCTTCTCTGCTACTGCTCTAAGGCTTCTTATCAACTGGACCTTAGTTTTTCCTTCCGCATGTGATTGTCACACTGGCTTGCTACTTATCTCATGTTGAGATTTACTAATTCAAGGTGCTGTAGGAGCTAAACAGGAAAATGGAGAGGATTTAGGCAGGAGGAAAGGCTTGTACAGTGATCCCCCGTTACTCGTGGGCTGTTGGGAAATCCGCAAAGATAGCAAACCCACTACGTAGTTGAGTATGCCACGCCTGTAGCCACACCCCCTCCCCATATAAGGCTTGGAGGATGGTTCTGAGAGCGGGGCTTGTTTCAGATGTCTGGCTGTGCTCCACCGGGGCGGAGGGCGAGTGATGAGTGGAGGAGTCCTGGTGCTGTGGCAGCGGGAGAAGTCCCAGCCCAGCGGCTTGTCCAGGCGGCTCGTCCAGGCGGCTCGCGAGCAGTGGGGCCGGCGACCGATCAGACTGAGGTCGCAGTAGGTTCTGTGCATGCGCTGAGGTCACACAGCTCGCAGAAAAATCACCTGCAAATACTGGATCTCGCAAGTACCGGATCGCGAATATGCGGGGGCTGACTGTATTGCTAGTTCTTGCAATTTTCCTTCAGTTCCATTGATGTTTATTTCTAGAGAGATCAGTCTTGCTTTATTAATTTGAAACAGAAATTAAAATGCAATTTGTCAAACCTATCAAGAAAATTGTGTAATGCAAGTGAAACGTCAGATTTACTCAATGGTACACAGTGAGCCTGATTTTACTTTCAGTGTGCACCAGCACAGCACTGTGCACATCTCAGCATGGCACAAGAGTGGTTTTAACTTTGAGTAGTGGATGGTGCAGCTGTTCACTGACACTGATCAGTAGACAGAGGTGCTTGAAAAGATTGTGAGCAGTGTTATGCATCTCCAAACAGTCTACTTTAGGAAGTATTTTCCTAGTGTTCGTGTTCTACCTCATCTTTCACACACTGGTCCAGCAGAGCTTCCTCTAAATTGCCATGTCTGATGAATTATGGAGACTGTAATCCTATATCCTGATTTTCTTTGCAGTTTGATAGCAGCACAGTAAATTACTCCAAGTAATTGCATAGGGTAGATGAAAATACAGCCGGCCCTCTTGCACTTTGTGCCCGCCATATTGCTGCTTCACATCTTAGTGGCATGATTTTTCAGCGATGAAGGAGGCTGCTTTTCGCAACTGCGCATGCGTGACCTGGCACACATGAAAATGCAATTAGGCAGTCATGAATATGCAAATCAACTCACACAGCCGCCACCCCTCCACATCCTCCCGGCCCCTGGAGCTGCCGCCGTGCAGTTATGAAAGACTTACATGAGACTTTCTTGAGTGATTCTCCAAGACATACTCATTTACCCCGAGTATGAAGAGACCAGGTCTACCCACCCCAAGAGACAGCGGGACACAGGCACGGACAACTCCCCGCACCCGTGTCCCTGGCCAAGCCAAAAAGGGTTTTTTCCCAACGTGGGGTGGCTGCGGGCGCTGGGAAGGGCCGACATAAACACTGATACACAGCAACACAGCACCAAAACAGCGCTGGGGGGGCCGCATGAGGGTGTGGGGCAAATTTGCATATTAATGAGCTGCCGTTCAATGCAGAAGCAGGGCTTTGTGGCACCCAATTAAGACCACAGGTCCGTGATATAGGAGACCTGACTGTAAAGCAATCCAGAATGCTAGATAAATATGAATGGCAGAATCCAAAACAGGAAACGGCATACAGGGAGATAAAGGAAGCTCATGCTTTCACTATGAGTGACTGCTGCAGGATTCTACCACAGCTCAGTCATGCATGAAGTCATCACCACTGCTTTCAGCAGCCTATGTGTGGTTGCTACTCCAGGTATCTGGTACTTGATTGTGCTAGAAAATTTGTGTTATGATTAAATTGCGCAGAACTGTGAGTCCAGTAAAACATTACTCAATCAAGTAGTTCTGTTGGCCTGAATACACCTACCAGGTAAGGTGGGCTATCATTTCATAAAAGTTGTCACATCTCTAGAATCTCAACCAAGATCACAGCATGTTCCTCTTGTCCTCCTTGATAGCAGTGGAACTACTTCTCTTTTACAATACCTTGCGATATTACTGTTAAGAGTAGATGATCTTACTCCTTCCTTTCTGATACATCCTGACCAAATGGTAGAAAAATGGAACTGAACATAGCTACAGAGACAGAATATAAAGATTTATTACAAAGTCTTTAGTGTTATAGCAAAGTATATATCCCAATACTTCATTCTTATGGGAAAGATAAAAGGATTCTATATAGTTAAAACGAAAATGGCATTGAATTAACATGTTATTTTGTTAGAGGCCATTGTAAAATCCAGGGCTTACAGAAAGGAGACAAAACCAATTCATCCTTATTATAACTGCAAGGCTATGATCTTGTTTGCTTAGATGCTATGGTGATAGACTCAAAATTGGCTCTTGGTAAATATGGAATACTTTTCGCATAATTTTGGTTAAGCTGTTCCTGGAATTTTTCACCTCTGGGTGAAATTGCATGCTAAAGCAATGTTGAAATTGGCCTTGTTTGTGTAGAACCTTTGCCTGACCATTTTGTAATAGATGATGGTAAATTTGTTTCATAATCCTATTAAGGAAGAACTGAGGAGACTGAGCATTCATCATTGCAGAAATGGCCTGTTTGTCTGAAGGTTCATTCACAAGTACCAGTCTGCCTTGTTAATCTTCTGTTTCCTTTACTCCTATTGGTAGCATTGCTCAAATTCTGTGCTAAGTGTAGATGCACAATTTAGCAAGTGTAAAAAATTAAAGCCCTGAAACGATGATGTGTCAATAAAAAGCCACTTCTGATGGATTTCGGAAAGGCAGGTCCTGCCTGACCAACCTGATCTCCTTTTATGGTCCTGTGACTCGACTGGTTGACGACAAAAAGGCTGTGGATGTTGTGTACTTGGACCTTAGCAAAGCCTTTGACACGGTTTCCCACAATAAGCTTCAGGAGAAACTTGTAAAGCACGGACTAGATGGAAACATTTTGTGCTGGGTTACGAACTGGTTGGAAGGACAAGCTCAGAGGGTGCTGGTGAATGGTGCAACATCCGTCTGGCAACCAGTCACCAGTGGAGTCCCACAGGGGTCAGTGTTAAGCCCAGCACTGTTCAACATCTTTACTGATGATATAGATGAGGGAATTGAATCCATCATCAGCAAGTTTGCAGATGATACCAAGCTGGGGGCAAATGTTGAACTGCCAGAGGGTAGGAGGGCCCTTCAGAGGGACCTTGACAGGCTGGAGAGATGGGCAG
>WEKX01000941.1:29287-60087 GCA_013390025.1 Pitta sordida | reverse complement strand
TGGTGAGTTGGACTAGATGATCCTTGTGGGTCCCTTCCAACTCATAATATTCTGTGAATCTGTGAATCTTCTGACTACCGTACCAAAGTGAAGGCTTCACTCTGTGGTGTCTGTAGTGGCAAAGGCAGTGTGACTTTCTCCATGTCCACTTATTCCTGCTTGCACCCTTCTAGTCCTCCNAGGGGAGGTTTAGACTGAATGTAAGGAAGAGTTTTTCACAGAGAGAGTGATCTCTCAGTGTAATGGTCTGCCCAGGGAGGTGGTGGAGTCGCCATCCCTGGAGGTGTTTAAGAGCGGACTCGATGAGGAGCTTAGTGACATGGTCTATATGGTGGAAGACTTATATGGATCGAGCGTGGTGCCCGTGGTTCCATGCTTGGGGCCTGATCCCGGGGTGGGCATTTGCTTGGGAGTTGGACTAGATGATCCTTGTGGGTCCGTTCCAACTCAGAATAACCTGTGAACCTGTGAACAGCTGTATCAGAATACTTACTTGAGGGACTTAACTAGAAGACAAAGCAATGAAGTGAGCAGTGCTTAAAAAAAATCCTCAAACTTTGCATCAATACCCGGTGAGGACCATGAGCAAGGGCGATGAGGAAAATACAAATGAGAGGAATCAGGTGTCCATGTAGTAAGAAGGACAAAATGTTGGCTGGGCCGAAGGCAGAGCGGGTTTGCCTCCTGACTTGCCGCTGGGGAGACTAGATCCTGTGAAAAAATGAGTAATCTGGCCTAAGCAAGGCCATTGCTGCAGGAGTGTGTGTGCTCTGCTTCATTTTGACTGAAGACAATAGCTGCTTCGCCAAGAAATGAGATTTCAACTATTGAAACTGTTGGTAGGGAGGAGGCGGGGCGTTGGTAAACAGTTTAATAAAAATGAAAAATGAAAAATGCAAACCTCTTGCATCTTGCTGTTTAAATTCACAAGATGTAAAAAACAAGGACATTTGCTTTTGTCTAGTGTTAGCTGAGACATTCATCTGATAGACCCATGTTCATATGTCTGCTTGATTTGGGACAGCTTTGCCTCTGAGACACCATGCCAGGCTGCAGGGCGTATTTCAGCATTCCCTGCCTCCCTCCCTCTAAAGCAGCTGAATTTAACATAAAGTAATTGTGTATTGATTGAGATGGAATGAAAATGTAAAGCTGCCCCAGTAGCTGGGCTGTGACATGCCCCTGGGCATTCCCATCTCTGAGCCAGGCAAAGTGGAGGCCACAGTCCATCTTCACATCGTGTCTGAGTGCCCTCAACAGCATGCTGTGAATTACACTGATATTATTACTGAGACATGCTTTCGCACAGCATACTCATTATTTGACCTCAAAAGATTTTTTTCCCTTTTGCCCACCTTTTTTTTTTCCTTGTGTTACTAAAGAATATAGACTGAACTGATTCAAATGACATTGCTCTTGACTCAGTATAAGTTTTAGCCATAGATTCTATGATGTCACAAAGTTTCTATATCCAGCATAGTTTAAGATGTGTTTGAGGTATTTTATTCCATCCAATATTGTGTGTATAATAAAGCACTACATAATATTGGGCATATTAACTATATTAAGCAGTTTGAGGTAACAAATTATTGTAGAAAGGGAATGCTTTTACACAGGATTCCCAAGAAATTTCTTGTTACTTAACATTGTTGTATCAGAGATCTGGAGAAACTGTAAAATAATTGCAAATTTTGCAAATAAGACAAACAGCAAGATAAGGTAAACAGGAAGCTTAGTTCTCCTGATGCATGAACTAGATTCAAGCAGTTCTAAGGTGAGCTTTGTTAAGCAATGTGCATTGTAGCACAGTCAGGCACGAACTCTGCTATAGAAACAAGGCCGTGTCTTTCTAGCCCAGGTAGGATGAGGATGGAGTATTTCACAAAGTCATGGCATTGAAAAGGAAATGCCACTTTCGGGGTCCTATCCCTCAGAGCATTTCTCTGTTTTCCTCCTGGTGGGTGCTCAGCACAGATGATCAAGCCTCAGATTATTTGTAAAGACCTCGGTGGGAATTGCGTCATCTGACTTTTCAGTCCTTGACTTTGAACATTGTATTCGACTTTTTACTTTAGTAAGGTTGCTGTGATGAGCCAAATAGAAACAGCATATTGCTGACACTGCATCTGTGAACAGTTGGAGTTGAGCAAAGCGTAGTGTGCATATTTATTGTGCTCATTTAATGTGCAACAAATAATTTAAATAAATTAAAATGCTAACACCTTAATGGGTAATCAATGAATCACTTAATGACAATAGATTCCTCTGTAAATTTTGTCTCTGCATTAGTGTTGCATTAGATCAAATTACTTTCATTATGATGGATGTGAGCTGTACTCATTTAACAATAGGACAACCAGCACTTTCTTACCATGAGAGTCTCCCTGTTTCTGTCAGACACCTTGATTCAGGGAAACATGACAGTTCAAGCTAGCTGTGAGTTTCTGTGCTTCAGGCTTCTGCAGAAATACCTTTTACAAGGATAGCTGAGGTTCAGTATGTGTCCAGTGTGCAGTGGGCTACACAAAACTGGTAAGAATGAATTGCTGAAATCTTAAAAAAATTCTTCTTTCCTTAATATTTTTGCAATCTGGAAAAAAGTCATGAGTGAGTTTTGGATTGGCCCTGTCATTTCCCCTCCCTCTCCCACTTTATCATAAAACCAATTACGTACTCAATAATTACAAAACTAGCATCTTCAGAATAAAAAAAATCTTGGATTTGGACTTGCAAATTGGTCCTCTTCACAAGAAAATGAAATGGCTCATGTGGAAAACTGGCCTTATCTTAGAGTTAACCACAGATATTTAATCCCTGTTTTAAGACTCTGGATCAGCCCTATGGGATTGATTACCCACCTAAGGAAACCAAGGCCCCCATAACTTTTCTTGTTTACAATAATCTTGGACAAAATTCGCAAAAAATTCAGAAAAGACAGTTCAGCTTAACTGTGTGTTTCCCAGCCTACACAATTTTTCTGTTACAAAGATTATATTATCATTGCATGTATCATTAAGAGTGATCTTTTGTTTGCAATGTACCACGTGCCATATGCATACGGTGCAATGGTCATCCAAGAGGCTTGAACCAGAGAGAACAGGACTGAAGAGTCAAGCCTTTACATTAGCTTCAGAGAATTATGTATATGTATATATTATGTATATTGTATCTGTTTTGTCCCATGGACAAGGCACCCTTAGAAGGAGTAGGCTATTTCCTGTTTTACTTCTGGATAAGACATGAATGGGTACTGTGGAGTGACCAATGTATTGTAAATCCAGAGGCTGGTTTATCTTGCCATAATACATCTGTCTAGTCAGATCCTTAAATTTATTAAGTGGATTTTGGGTAAAAGCTGTTGCATGTATAAGGACATTTGAATATGTTACAAAAATCCTGCATGAAATTCAGACCATACTACCTAAGCTAAATTTACAATTTGGGACTTCAGTGTAACTTTATACTTGCACCTGAATCCCTGCAGAGAGGTGAATTTCTGGTGTGAGATAGGCTGGGATTTACTGAACTTGCTTTTCATTTGTCTCTGGCACCGTTGCAAGCCATTTAAAAGACATCCTTTTTGCATTTCTGAGCACAGGACTGAGTGCTGCAACTTCATGCATTATTGAGAAGTCTGGCCTCAGCTCCTACAATATAGCAAGAATCCAAATGATCACACCCCCAAGCTTTTTATGCACATACAGACAGTTCAAAAATGAGGTTCCAGAGGGGTGGAAGAGTGAAAGGACTGAAAGGAAATGCAGTACATAAATAAAAATTTGTGCTTATGCAAAAGTGAACAAATTTTTAGTAGGGAAGCAGCAGATGAAAATATTAGGCTTTAGAAGTTCAAGAGACCTCTAAACCATCATTTTTGTGATAATCTCATCTCTCCAAGTGCTCTGTCTCTCTCAACCTCTCTAGAAGCTAGTTTGCTCTGTGTATAACTATTGAATATTCTTTGAAGCAGAACCTCAGTAACCCATTTCCTGGTTGAATGCTCTCACCTGAAAGTTGTATTTAGTTATTCATTCCCTTCACCTGACCTGTATCGGAATGAAGAAAAGCCTGCAAAGGTACCTAATAGCTGAAGGAAATGTCTTAGTCTGAGAGAGTTGAAGTGCTTGGTCCCTTTAGGAAAAGATCAAGGTGTCACTTTGTCCTGTTTTTCTCCTTCGGGCACTAATTATAGATGTCAATCCAACAGAGTGAGATAGGAGAAGGACCTGTGTGTGCAAAGTGACAAATCCTAACATGGAACACAGATTTCTGTCAAAAGGAGAGGGGATAATGAAGTGTTTAAACAAAGTGTAAGAGCAAGTCTTCCCCCTTCAGGTCACATCTGGATGCCTTGTCTGGAGGTTTTGTTTTAAACGAGTAGATGGGGCCTAATAAAGGGCAACTAGCTGAAATGTAAACGCCATCACTATGGAAGAGATCAGGTTAGATCTAAAACTGTGTTGCTGCATTCATGACAAGTTTTGCTTCCAGGTGATGGCAGGAATTATTTCATGTCAGGCAAGTGTGTGCATTTGCTTTTATTTTGCTGAGCAGAACAGCCTGAGGATTGTCACAATTTTATTTTTATTTTTCTCTTCCCATTAGGAACAAACAGACAAAACCACCCCAAACCAGAATAACTGATCTACCTCAGCAGTTAGGTCAAGTTCTTTCCCTCTCAAAGATCTTCTGAATGCATGTTCCTTCATGAGCTTCCCCCTTCCTGTGCATCAGCTTTAGCACCTGTACAGCCACGTCCTTTACTGTTCACTCAGTTGCTGGCATATAATATTCCCTAGGTTACTGGTAACATGAGAGTTATTGCAAATTCTCTTCATGTCTCTGTCTATTTGTCTTTTCATATGTTTATGCTAATTTGGCCTGGAAAAATACCGTCTACATGCATGCTCTATACCTATAAAATATTCATACTGAGATTGTCAAGTCAGTGTAGCTGAGACTTAAGTTAAGCCACTAATACCATTTTAAGTCTCTGGTAAATACACCAGTGACTTTTGTTATCTGCTTTGCTTTTTCAAGTGTTAGTTCTACATATATATGAGATGGGTAAGCCAGTCTTTCTGTTTAAGAGGTGCTAAATTATTTCTATAAATCTTATATTGTTGGCTGTTTAAATTATTATGAGCCAAGGTCCCTGGCACTAGGGGCTACACACTACAATGAAACGGGTTCATATTTTCTGTGTTTATGATTTTAAATTATGACACTTTCTTTCTCTTCTATCTCATGCTTTTTCTCCTCGGAGCACTCCACCGTGGATATTCGCAGATGGGCTAATAACAATTGCAGTGGTTGCTTATTTGTCACCCTGTCACAGGTTGCCAGAGATTCTTTATTTGGGCTATTAAAAACACACAAATAAAAAACACCCTTTAGTTGTCTGATGGGCCTCCTTAAAGACCTATTTGGATTCTACAGAGGAATTGAAAAATCAAGTTTTGAATACTTAATAATAATAAAAAATGAGAATCTCCCTTTTCTGCAGACCTGCCAACACATACCACTGAGGCAGAGTTTTTATCCAAAGGTAGGATATGGGGGAAGTTCAGACTGTAACCAAGCAATGAAGAACAAGTGACACAATGTGTTCACCGGTTTGACAATGCTTAATATACATCACTTATGTGTTACAAAGTCTTCACACGTTGAGCTTTTTCAAAGGAAGAGCTTTTTCTACTTTTGTCAACCAAATGGCTTTGCTTTTCTTTCTTGCACATTTCCAGCAATTCTTCTCCCACTTTTACCATTGAAACAACCACTTTCAGGTCCTAATGTAGCAGCTAGTTCCTGGTATAAGGGAACAGTGTATCCAGCCATTGCAAGACAAGTGTGACACATGAAATCATGGGTAAAATCTAACTGTGTAGCCCCAGGCAACTCTCCCAAGCAGGGCTTGTCTGGCAGCCAGATGTGGTTCACATCCTATTTTTCTCAAAAAGATCCTGAGAGTTTTTAATGGAATAGAGTTTATGAAACTTTGCTCTTGTCCTCTGGTGCCTGATGCATGTAGCTCCACACTCAGACCTGTATGCTGAGCTGGGGTATTAACTTAGCAAGTGTCTTCAAAAGTACCCAGTCCCCTGCCTGCCAACACATGTCTTTTGTGGCTTTTCTTGGAGCACAAATAAAGTTTTTAGGGCAGGGAATATATTTTTTTGTGTGCAGACCACACGTAGAAAAATGCTGCTGGTCTTGGCTGGAGATGATAGATCAGGTTATGACCTAGAAACAGGGAATGCTTGTAGTGGCAACCAATGTAATTCTTCTCCCCTGTGACTGGACTTTATGAAAAGCTTGAAACTTTTTCCACAGCGCCATCTTCTACAATCCTAATCAATTATGCACACTTGCGAGATTTGGTTATCTGATACTCTCCTTTCTGGCGCTCTCTCTTACAAAATTACTTCCTCTGGGAACTTCTAGTAATGGAAGACGTGGCCAAGATGAAGTGGGAGCTAGCTAATTGGGAGACATAGGCTACTGAAGCATTAAGTAATCTTTCTTTATACTATTTTACTCAGATCCTGTTTTTATCTAAACTTGCTGCTATGTCTCCAGCTAGAAAACAGAGCTTGTCTTAAAGACGATGCACTTTTCCCATGTTTTACATTTGATCACTAATTATAATAAATATATGCAGCACACTTTCAGGCTTCTGTCTCTGTTACAATCTGCTGTTTACACTCACGCTAATGTGGCCATTTTGCTTTGCACAAGTGATAAAAGTCATGAATGTTTCCCTGGAATAGCTAATGGGTGCTTTCATGTATCATGTGTCCCTTATTGGTATTGACTAACTTGTAGTCCAGGATGAGTACTTCTTCAGCTTCTGCAAGAAGCATGATATTATTTACTCCACAAAAGTGGAAAATTTTGCTAAATATAATGCCACCAAGGGGACTGAGTTTCTTGGAGCTGAGATTCCACAGAATTATAAAATCTGATCACCAGTTAGGGATGTCAGTCCTGGCATGTAAAGAAAGTCAAAGATGTCAGCACCCTCAAACTTGCATGTGAAAGAACAAAGAGGTAAATGTGGACCACAGTCTTGTAGATTCAATCCTAGACTGTTTCACACTGCTGAAAACCACCCCAGCTAATGAGCAGCTGTACCGCCCCTGCTGAGTAGTGCTGCCATACCAGGGACACCCAGGAGGCCGTGGCTTGTACTGAACTGCTAGACCATACACCAGACTTAAAAGATAAGGTGGCTCATCCTTTGAGGATCAAAAAACCATGGTTTCTTTTATAGCCATTAGTCAGAGTTGTTTTGTTGCCCATGATTATTAAGTGCAGTAATAACAGACAAATGGCTGATGTGTCCTGTGGTGATTGTCCTTGATATATATGTATTTACTTTTGACATTCAGGATAATCTTAACCATGTTTTAAATGTCAGAAGAGGTACCATGATACATCAAGACAGTTAATCTCTAGCTTACCTAATTTTATTTAGTTTTATTAATTTCATGTTCTTTTATCCTACTGTAATAACCTTTTCTGCATCCTACTTTTCTGTCCATTAGGAACTACCTTTGCTTAGCAATGTTTATGTACTTGAAATTTCAAGTCTTGGCATTATTTGTGAGCTGCTGTGTGTGGGCACAGTACTGAGTGTGTGTGCATATGTGTATGTGCACATGTGAGATGCTCTAGCTCATGGAGAGCCTCAAATGTGAATAACTCCAAGTTAGTCTTGTAGTGAAGGTTGCAGCAGTTTCTGCAGGCTGATTCAGGACTACTCTTAAGGCTTCCCGATGGGCTAAGGAATCACTGAAGTGTTATGAATCGCTGTACAGGACTTACCATCCTGCTAAGTATCAATGTAATTGTCTCAGTTTAGAATGTGGAGATGCTCTTACAAACAACAGATAAAAGATTCGTTGAAAGGAATTAGAACTTTATTGAATAAATATATTTGCATATATATAGTAACCCCCGGGTTATTTGCGGCCCCCGAATAACCCGAATAATCCACGGTTTCAATTGTTTGCAATTTATTTTTCAGTGAAAAGCAGGCCTGCATGCGCAGATAATTCTGTGAACTCAGACAGTCCATGAATATGTAATGAGCTCATGAATATGTTAATTAGCCATGCCCATCGGCACCCCTGCTGAGCAGGCGGTGCAGAGGAGTGGAGCTGTGGGAGCCCTGCTTGGCTCTGCTGGGAGCCTGGGAAGCATTCTTTACACGTACTGCATGCCACGTCTACCATGCAGGGTAAGTGGCGCTGCTTCACCCACAACCGGGGAGGGCTCCCTCCCTCCTGCAGGTGGCCTGAGGCCACTGCGGGACCATGAGGGACCGTGCCAAGCCATGCAAGACCCCTGGAACCAAACTTTAGCCAGCACAGTTGGCAGGGCTGTGATCAGTGAGGGGCATTCAGCCCAGCTCCTTCCCTTTGAAGCTACTGCCTCACTTTTATGTGTGCTACCACGGCCCACACATTTAAAGTGGAGTTTCAAAGGCTATACTCCATGCTTGGGCTCACACTGGTGTCTTAGAAACACTCTGTGCACTGGGGTGGGCTACAGAAGGGCCTGGTCCTGTTGCTGAGGCAGTGGTGGCAAGGCAGCGCTCTGTCTGCTGGCAACACCGGCCCCAGCCCCGCTTCTGCTGGGTAAAGCTAATGAGACAGTGCCGTGTTTTCTTTCTTGGACCATCTTGCCAAGCCGCACCGTGCTTGTTGGAGCCACAAACCTTTCTGTGCTTGCCAATGCTGGGCAGCAGTGCGGCAAACATGGCGCAGCTGCCCCCAGCACTGTGGGGTGGTCGGGCAGTTGCTAGGGGGGTGGGGGATATGTGTCTCTTATGTATGCTGTACATGTTGTGTCAACCTCACCAGTGGAGCTCCCAGGAAAACCCGCGATGCAGGATTAAAGCCCTGCTATCCCCTGGGATGTCGCATCGCAATCTGCTTGTGTCACAGCCTGCACAACTCTGTACCAAGGAGCTCAGACTGCCTGGTGATACATAGCTCCCGCTCCTGGCTGCGTTGGCAGTGCCTGCAGCCACATGGAGGGCTCTGCTTGGCGTCCCTATCGACTGGGACAGGGGAGCGGTGAGTGCAGCGGTATCAGACCCTGCAGGGAGACAGGCAGAGCACAGCCGAGGCCACAGCTGTGGCAAGGGAGAGGCCCAGCTTCCTACACAGGCTGGCTGGCACCACTGCATGATGCAGGCCAGGAGTGGTGACAGCCAATTTTATTGCATTGATGGAAAAAAAGAAAAAACAACTCCCCAAAAACTCCCGAACAAAACAGCCACCCAAACAAAGAAAGAGGGACCGACATGCCGCCAGCCAAGCTCTGTGTAAGCTCATGGATGTGTAAATAAGCTGTGAGCTGGAAGGGGAAGAGTTACAATGGTTACCGTGTCCGGGATGTGCTGTCGTTGGTGGGGGCCAGGTGAGCGCTGGCACGTCCTGACATGTCCTGGTGCCACCACCAGCTTGCCTTGCCATATCCATGGCCCCTGGGACAGGGTACCTGCTCCATCTCTGCCATGGCCGCAGTGTCCCTGCTGCTGGGTTGATGTTAAAGAGACCTTTGCTGCCAGAAACTTGGAGGACTAAGAAAGCCTCCGACATGATGGGCAAGGACGTGGCTTCCATCCTGAAAGCTTTGATCCTACCCTACTGCTGGGATAGCTAGTCTGCTCCTGTTCCAGGAGTTTGGTCAGAAGGGGAAATCTCTGCTGTGCCAAGCCATTTCCTCCCTTCTGCCCTCCCTTCCACCAGCCTCACCGGACATCACGGCAGGGCACTAAGGAGCACCGGCTCCCGCAGGATTTCTGTACTCAGAAACTTGGCTCTGGCCCATAAGCCAGATTCCATGGCCGGGAAGCAACAAAAAGCGTTTCCTTTGCTTTCCTGAGGTGCTACAGGTCATATGGTGCTTCCAGCACCACCCTCTAGAGCTCATTAGTGGAAGGGGGAATGTGGCTACGGGCATGGCTAATTGAATATTCATGAGTTTGCTATCTTTGCGATTTGCTGGGTTTGCGGTGGCTGCCTGGACCTGTTCACCTGTGGAAACCGGGGGCTGACTGTATATGTATATGTTAAAAAAAAAAAAAGTATATGTATTAAAGGTTGCAGTCATACCGCGCTTATTCACACTTGTGGCTTTGCGTATTCGCATATTCGCGTTTTTTCCCCCCACAAATAGTATTCACATATTCACAGAGTTTCCTGGTAGACACATGCACAGTACTGTGTCGTTGCTTTTTAGGTATGCTTCAGTGAGACTGAGACAGAATTCCTCGACTTATTCTGCAGCAGTGTGTTTATGGCATAAGTAGGGAAGAAATGCCTGTGAGATACTATTATACTTACCTTCCAGATGATGGATTGATTGTTCCAGCTACAAGGCCCATTGAAGGAAGATCAGAAGATAATTGACTGTCAAGCTTTTGAGCAATGTTAAGGTCAATTGCTTCAGAGGTCGGTTTATTTGAACAATGAACCCGCTTACAAAGGGTTACAGAATACTAATAGTAATTTTTGCTTTAATGGGAGTTCTCAACATTGTCAAGGGAGAATTAACTTTTAAATGTTAAGCTTAAATATCTTTTTGAAATCTGAAGGTTCTTGGTCAAAGAACCCGGCATGATTTTGCAATGAATGTGAAAGATTTGAAAAAAATATTCTCTGGAAAATGCCCAAAGTCAATGCTTTGATTACATGACAAAAATAATTGATTTTTGCCTCCAGTCAGTCAGCTGAATTGCAAGTGTGTGCATGTATGTAAATGTTTTTTACAAATTTCTCAAGGATTCAGAAAATAACGTTTTGGGAGTACGTAGAAACATGACTGAGGGAAGTAGCATGATTCAGTTAATACTGGGAGGAACAAGGCTATCTTGCTAGTATGCACAAGAGAAGTTAAGCTACTCAAACTCCTGAGGCTTCTGTCCTGAATAGTCATCAAATCTGAGGTTCAGAACACTGCTAGTCAGGCTTTGGAACAGAGTGGAGCGTCTGTGCTAGAAATAAAACCCTTTCTGTGGGACTTGCCATAGCTTTTAAAAAAAAAGGGGAAAATGGAAAAAAGGAACAGATAATTCCTTAAGTGATGTCTGTCCACTTTGTGTATGTGTCATTAGCTGTAAAGCTGTAAGACCACTGAGAACCAAACTGTTGGCTAGTGCATGTATATAGATCATGTACATGCTACCTTTCTGTTTTCAAATCAAGTTTAGTATCAATGACATTTCCAGTAAAAATCAGCAAGATTTCTTGATTGACTTGTTGTGTTCACAGAGAGTGTTCTCTCCACCACTTCAGTCACTGACAAAAATTCATAGTCCTGCTTTCAACAAAATGAGGAAAGCACTGATTTTGACGCCCACACTTGCTGAGCCTCCCTACTTCTCTTCCTAGTGGGAGCCTTTGAAAGGGAGAAGAAGCTACCCTCACACACACATGCAAATTAATCTTTATTTTTAAAATATCCTTTCTTTTGTGTGTGTGTGTAAAATGACACAGTGAAGCAGCATCGATGGGAGTTCCCATGTCTCTCAGTCTTCCCGTTCTGCAAGTACTCTTTCTTAATCAGTTTTTAATGTATTTTGTCAGAGGGCTTAGTCGGTCTAACATGGTTTTCAGGGTGTCCTGTCCTCAGGACACACCTTGGCTGCAGCTGAGCTCCATTAGCTCAGTTCTAAGGATGCCAGGTTTTTTGTTACTGTGACAATAGCCTTGAATAGTCTTCTGGGGCATTGGAGAGCATTGATCCTTCTTGCTACCCCATCTGCTGTAGCCAAAACTGGGTCTGTATGAAAGGAAGATAGATGCTGAAGCAGCCCGAGGGAAACTGTCAGGTTTATTAGGAAAAGACCAAACCAGTTCTTGTTTCTTTGGTGACTAGAGTTGGAGTCCAGCAGAGCTTTGAAAACCTTTCAGTGAAGTGACCGTGGAACTGTGGCTAGAGGTAGGAAGTACAAGGTTCCTTCAAGCAGAACTGTGTGATATTTTGCAGTCAGGTGAGAGGGCATGTGCTGGTGTTCTTAACCTGGTGGTGGTTACAGGACCAGAGGAAAGGTCATGTGGATGTGGTGTGCCCTGCTGAAAGGGGGAGCATACTCACCTGGCATGGCACTGGTGACTTAGGCTCTGTGTCATTACTTTCTCACCTGATGCGGGACATGCAAGGCAAGGTGGGCGCGAAGAGCAAGTTCACATCTGTCTGCTAAACACCAGAGGATCAGAACCTTGAATGGATTCTTACTGGTTTAAGAGAGATGCAAAAACCTCCCCGGCCCCTAGCCCTTTTCCACTGTCTAAGTGGTTTAAAGTGGTGTTAAAACTCATGAAAATCCCTTTCTCCTAATTAATCACCACGCTGTGGGGAATTAGGAGACTGAATTAGTTCCCTAATATCCCTGAGCTAGGGGAACAATCTATAAAGCTTTGATTTTTACATTAGTCTTCATTCTTTTCCTGTCCTACGCACTTCAGGTGGAGCATTCTGTCCTACACACTTTCCGTTTTATTGCTTTTCCTTCTTCATATTTGTGCAAGCTAAAACAACTTTAGGAAGGTAAACAGTGGCTCCATATAACTGTTTTGCCTTCTGGTTCTCATGTGCTAACATACCCTCTGAGTGCTTGTCTTGTGTGTTCCTTCAACAAAAGCTTACAGCTTGGCTCCCAGTCCAGACAAGTGAGGTACTAAAAAACTTGGCTTTTCAGGAGAGCTTACCTGCATAATTGCAAGACTGGAGAAAACATTCAAGTGCTACTCCTATGTCATACTTGTATGAGGAATCCTATAGTATAACTGCTTGTGAAAATCTGTTGAGAAGCTGGCTGTAACACTTTCTATGTGAGTACTACCCAAATAGTAGCAATGAAGAGGTGAATGTGCGAATGGATGTAAAACAAATAAGGGCTAACTCCATGTTAATCATATGCTGAAACAAAAATACTGTATTATCCACTGCCTCAAGTGAGTCTCTGTGGAATGTACAAGGCTAACTTTGCTTAGATTCCTCTGAAAATCCACACCTCAGCTGAAAGAAAAGGTATAGCTTGTCCAGATCTATGCAAGATTCTTGGGTAATCTGGAGTCCATTCAATGGCTGTGTTTTCATATGCAGTGATCTAGAAAAGGAGGTGATCTGGAAAAGGAGGATAAAGAAACATCACGAATATGCTGCAATACAAATAAAGTTTAGTTAGAAGCAGTATCAGCATGTTACTATATGCTGCTCTATCTGCTCTGGTTCATCCATCGTTACCAAGTAGCCTTTTGACTTGTGTCTGTTAATAGAATTATAAAATATTCCTTATCTGATGATAGTAAATATTTGCTTAATCTCTATTCTCAAGTATTTTTAAATTTCTTATTATATTCTAGGTTTCTAAACTAAGACATGAGCATATGCATATTATTTAGTGTAAGAGAAATATAGCTTTAGCATATCCTTTAGTTTTTGAAAGCTTAAATGATGACACCAAATACATGCCAAAAAAGAAACAAGGCTTAGATGGTTACGTGATTTGTAGAAGGTCATCACAGGCAGAAGCAGAAGTGAAAGACTTATCTTGGAATACGAGAAGCACAGAAGTCTTGTTCCTGGGTCCTTAATAAGGTTTGTTTAGGAAGGGATGAGTTTATCTGGCCTGTGTTGTAGGTAGAAATTGCAAAATGCAGTAAATTTCTATTACAGTTGTTGAGGTTTGAGCAGGTTTGTTTACTTTTTGGTTTTATTTTTACATGTGGTGGTTAACCATTATTTTATTCTGTCTCTCAGTTTGGTAATTTTTTTTTAACACCCTTAGGAGTAATGTCTATTTTGCGTATAGTGATGAGCAAATGATTGTACCTGTGGCTTTTTAGTTGCAAGGCAGTAAAACATTATGATACTCATTTGCAGTACAAATATATAAGCCTGGTCATCACATTGCCCAACGCTAATGCATTTATGTGGCTACAAATTCCATTACTTTATGCAACTGAAAGGACAGAGGACTTTACCAGATAAGGGAGAAACCCCAGAGCACTCTTATTAAGAATGTGATGTCAGTCCAGAAGGGAATGGTATATCTTGTTTTAAGTATTCAACAAGTCAAAACTGAAAAAAAATCAAACTCAAGATGGTTTAAATTCTTCTTCAGAGCACAGGCAGACTGCCATAAAAAGGTAGATGAATAATTGTCTGCTAAGCAGACCTCATCTCTGACACAGACATAGCTTCTTTGAAAAATAATGATACGAAACTCAGACTATTTTTCTACTCACTGAAGAATAAGAAGTCTTATATACTGCGAGAGGTTGTTCTAGAGGCAGTTTTATTGAAGATAAGCTCGCAAAATATTACTATAAATTGTTTTTTAAGACAGTTAAGTGAAGCCTGGAATTCTCTATGGTAATATTAATTCTAAAACATTACTAAAATCAGAGGGCATAGATTTGCTAGTCACACAGACGTATGGTGACAGGTACCTGCCTGTGTTCAGTGTTAAGAGGAAAGGATTTCCTATAAGCCTTCTGTTCCAGTGGCTGATCAGATCCTGGCTGTGACTGAATGTGACTCCTATGGGCAGTGGATGTGGAGGCGGCAGCTCTTTCACCTACCTGGAATATTTCAGGTAGGGTAAGACTGAGTCTCAAGGCAAGTGGACCTGAGCAGGATCAGTGAGTAAGGAGGGCTGGAGCAGAGGGAAGCTGCTCTGGAAAGTCTTTTTTTTCCTATTTCTCAACTAGAACACAGTCACAACTCAGCAGAGCCAAAGTTGTAAAAACCCCTCTGAAAATGCCTCTGGGTGCCCACTGCATCACTAGGTAGTTAGTGACACCCGGTGACACTTTTGCACCTCTACCTTGCTGCAGATGACATAGAATCACTTTTGAAAAATCCTTCTTTGTGAATGAAGATAAAGACTACAAGAGTGTTTTAAATTTATGACTTTATCTTCCTGGTTGGTAAAGAAAAGCCTTGAAAGATATTCGAACGTGAAGTAGAATAATCAAGCAACTCATTGATCTAAAGTTAATCTGCTGCAACTGCCTCAGCAAATGCTAAAAATGGTCTCCTTTCCTCCTTTCTATAACTGAGGAAATGGCTTCTGCCAATATCCCTCTAACACCATCAGCCCTTGGCACTTTTGTCAAACACACTCTGTGTTTGAAGAGATCGAATGAAACTCATTTGTTGTTATTGTTCAGGATTAAGCTGTACTTATAGAATTACTGTGGCTTTATTAGGCCAGTTTCCTAGAACACAAGGAGAATGAAAAAGAAAAATAAAAAAAAAAGGAAATTCTTTTTCATTTTAGAGCTTAGTATAGAGCTTTGAGTTTCTGCATTTCTCAATAGTGAATTACACAGCATTGTATTCTGCAAAGAAGCACCATGAAGCTGTCTTAAAAACATTAAAATTGTTACACAAAGGTTCTGCGTACTATACAAAGCATTCAAAATGTTTTTCAAATGCTTAGAAGGTGTGTTTCTGGTTCAAAATAAGAGCAAATCAAGCCTTCTGGCTTTGGACTCTGATATGAAATCTATACAAACCTGAGCAGGTCACTTAAATTGACTATCTCCTGCTCCATGTGCAAAATGAAGCTATTGAGTACCTCAAACTACCCAGGGAAGCTGGAAAATATATCTGCAGACAAAATGTTTGGTGCTCACCTGCTGTGATTCATGCAAGCTGACTTTTGCTTTTGTGCTTTCACTGATGGAAAGCATTTCTACCAAGCCATCAGAAGTCATAATTTCCTTAAATGAAAACTCATCAGTCCTCTAAGTCGTCTTGAAAGTGTGCTGTGGCTCACAACTAGAGTTATAGCTCCTCCATCGCGAGGAAAGGGACAGGCCAAAGGCCTCGCGAAACCCTAACCTCACAAAGAACTGCAGGTCGTTAATATGCATGCAGGCCACGCCCATTGCTCCAGCCCCCGGAATTCCGCAGCGCTGTGGACAATTCTTTGCTCCTTCCCCTTGTCTTTCTCGGCACAAGTGAGCAAAGGGAACTGTTTCTGAGCGGCTGCTGTGACCGTGTGTGTGCTCCCAGCCCAAACCCCGTGCTGCTGCCCCCCGCCCCAGCCCGGCCCGGCCCCGCTGCTCGTGCTGTCCTGCGCGCGCTCGCCCTGCCCGCGCGCTCTCGCGCTGCCACCGCGGCAGGGAAGGGGTGTCCCTGAGCTCTGGTCGGCATTCTTGGAGCCTGGAAAAACCTTAACTTTGCAACATTGAGACACCCCATGCACTTATGGTGGGGCGGGGGCTTCGGTATTGAAGTTTCTTTCCCTTTAACATCCACGAGTGCCGGGAGAGGCAGCAAGGCAGCGCCGCCACTACGGTCCCAGAGGGTGAGGGAACAGAAACCTCCTCCTGGCACAGTGGGAAACCCCGAACCACCCCTGCACGCCTTCCCCCGGGGAGTCGGGTATGGGTTGGCCCATCCCGCCTCACAGGGAGAGCCGGCACTGCCCCTTAGCAAAGCAGAAGCAGAGCACATGTGCTGGGTATAAAATATCGCAGATCCCCAGAGCCAGACTGCGATAAAATTCGCAAATGGGCAAGGTCGTGAAGGAGAAGTCGCGATACAGAGAGGATTCACTGTAGTACTTTCATAGAATCATAGAGCAATTCAGGTTGGAAGGGAATGTGGGAAGTCTCTAGTCCAGTCTGCTGGTCAAACCAGGGCCAGCAACAAATTTGGACCATATTGCCCAGTCAGAGCCTGAAAACCTGCACATCCTCTCTTGGCCCCTGCCCTGCTGATGTGTCATTCTTAGAGGGATTTTACACCACCATGCCCTGCTATGTGCAGTAAGAACCTTACTGGCTTCAATTTATGCCCATATGTATTGTTGTCCCACTACACATTTCTGCAACAAGTTTGACTCCGCCTCTCAGTCACTTTCCACAAGGTACTGGGGGCTGTTGTTGGGTTCCCCCAAGCTGTCCCTTCCCAAGGCTGAAGAAGTGCCAATCCCACGGCCTCTTCTTGCATGGCAAGTGCTTGGTGGCCTCCCGTAAATGCCCTCAAGTCAACTGATGTTTTTCTTGTCATGGATGTCCCAAACAGAATCCAGTGTCTAAACTGTTGCTGAGTAAGGAGGACTAATTACTTCCCTCCATCTGCTGTCTGTGATCACCTCCATTCAGCCCAGGATGCTGTCTGGAGTTTCTGCTGGACTGTGCCCCGGCTGCTGAGCCCCCAGGCACTTTTGGCAGAGCTGATTTGCAGCCCGGCAGTGCCCAGCCTGTATCGCTGCAGGGAGTTCCTGCTCCCCAAGTGAGAGGTTTTGCATTTGTCCCTCTTGGATTTCATGAGATTCCCACTGGCCCATTTCCCTGGCCTGTCCTTGTCCCTCTGGATAGCAGCCCTGCCCTCTGGCATACCAGCTGAACCTCTTGGTTCATTGTCATCCGTATACTTGATTTTAACCCAAAATTTAGTCTAAATTGAAAAGTGAATCTAAGCACCAATGACTTCTATTCATCCTCCATGTAATTCCACTATTTTTTCTAGGTTTAGCAAGACTTTAGGAATGTTTTACAAGGAGAGTTTTCCTGGTTTAAGGAAATTCACTGTCTTCAAACCTCTGTCTTTCTTTTCAGCAGTGGGTAGACTTGCTCCTCTTGCTCTATTAGATCATATATACCTGGCAGGTCATAACTTTATTCAGGGAAAAACAGAAAAGCAAACAAATAGTACATTCCTCTCTAGCCACCGCCATTTCAGGATGAAGTTAAGTTCCAAAGAATATTTGTTTTAAAAGAAATGAGCCAAGTCTGGAAAAATCAATACATCGACAGAAGAAACTTTGTTTCTCTGACTCTGCCAGAGGACTTAGCGGTTAGGTTGTATCCCACTTGGGTTTTGGTTTTTACTAGTTCTGTATTGCCTGAAGCTCAGCCACTAGTAAGATACAGGTAGAGGTAATTCTTGAACTACACAGAGGATTTTCTTGTATTTCTTCAGTAAAGGATATCCCTGATGCTTAGCCAGTGCATGGGAGCTTTATGTATTAGCACAATCTTTGGCTTTTGAGCCCACAATAGCTGTGGATTGTGCTGAATTTTGCTTCCACTTCAAACCAGCCTTGCAGGCAGGTATTGTAGGATATTTAGCTCTTACTGCAGGAATGGAGTATGCTAAGCTTGTGGATGCCACAGCATCCTGATGAACTCCCCAAAGGAATGTAATTCACTACCAATCTTAAAATGCTATTCTACTCTAGAGAATGACTATTCAAAAAGGTCTTTATTTAATCAATAGAGTAACTCCCCGTGTACATTGAGACACATATAAAATCTGTTAGTGACAACATGATGGGTTTTATTGCTCTTTACTTCTATTAGCATTGCAGAACCACTTCAGCTTTGAGCAAGCTGGAATCTCCACCTTCCTGTATTATATCCACTGAAAATAATAGCTGGCACAGCACAGAGGCTCTCAGGCACCTGAGTGCTATCAATAATGGTGCTGTTAACAAAGTTCCTGGTGAATAACCTGCCCTGACCACTGAAAGCACAGGGACTGCACCAGTTTTACTGAGACCATTATTTCAGTTTACTGGGTATTTCGACTATGTTTCTACTATGTACACTGTACAAGGACAGAGGAAACCCAGCTGAACTCTGACCCTTTGAATGTTAGGAAATTACTGCATTTTTCACTCGCCATCTGATTACTTTTCCTACAATAATATAAAGTCCCATAATAATATTTTTAAATTGCTGACTCCTGTGCAATAGAGTTATTTAAAAAATGGTGGGGGAGGGGTCCCATTCAATTTAGTTAAGGAGCAATCATTTGAATATGGATCTCCAACATTTGCGAAACTGGGTGGAAAAAGAGAGGAGAACCTGTGTGCCTGCAGCATTCTGATCTGTTTCTTTAGTTGGTAAAAATATAGCTTGAATCTATATTACTGGAAAGGTAGTATTGTCTAGAAGAGAGAGGAACTCAATTAAGGGGGAAAAAAGAAAAAAAAAAAGGACCAGATTATCTTAAAAAGTTTAGATGGAATTCTGAGCAATTTTACCTGTTTCATTCCGAATCAGTTCTGATTGTCCAGTGTCAAGGTTTTACAAAAACAGACTTGAAAGTAGCAGTTTAAATTTTGGTTACAGCACTGTAATTCACCTGCCAATGGTGTTAGATCTGTGATAAATCTTGTTTTAGACTACAACAGAATTGGCATCATACTCTGCAGTTACTGAATGTGTGATGATGCAGATCCCTCAAAGCCAGGGTTCCAGTCTGGATTTTGATATTGCACACCTAAACATTCAGGAGAATTAGACTGAAGGGGTTTGACTTAGTTTCAATTTTAGTGGATGCAGTGTAGGAAACTTCCAGCTTTAGCTGGTCATTAAGGAAATGGCAGGTTTGGTGCTGCTCGAGGAACTGAGGCCAGTACCCTGAGAAGCAGGACAGGCTTCATTTCATAATAAGGAGCAGAGAAAATGGAGGGAAAGATCTTGATGTTCCCACATGTAACCCAGGATGTAATGGTCATAAAGCAGAAGAACTACTGTCGATTAAAATTTAGAGCTTGGGAAGTGAATTCACTGCTCAGTCAGTCTGTACAAGGAGATAATGATGTTAAGTCCTGTGAGTGGTGAGCTGGATTCTGATCAACCTTGTGTAAACAGGTGCACTCCAGAGATAGAGAGCAGAAAAACAGGTTAATTACTATTTTTAGCAATACAATAAGGACAGACTGAACAAGTTAGCACTATTTCCCTGATAAATTTTAGGTTGTGGGTGCTCAGGAATCACAACCATCTGAGATGGTGACTACTACATAATAGAAAGCTCTACATGAGCTGGACAGAGGCAGGTTTTATCCACAGAAGAATATACTCAGCCCCTCATCCTGAAAATCAGTATGCTCTTATACCCTGACATCCCTTCAGTGTCCTTCAAGTGCTCCAGAGCAATCTTTGCCCTGATGAGAGGCATCTGGCTGTAAAGTGCCAGAGAAGACCTCCCCTCTGTTACCAGCTCCCAGAGCCAAGAAAGTAGCTCCCTCTCCATGACATGAGAATCCTATGCCTCCTGCACTTAATCATGGGTCAGGAGCAGGGACATTAAAAAAAAAACAAGGCAGGAAGAGAGCCTATCCCTCCTACTTCCTTTGGATAGAGAAAGGGAGGGGAAGAAATAAAGCAAAACTGAAACAGATATACCCAATTCCTGAATACTGCTTCTAGCAGCCCAGAAGACACCAATGAGCAGGAAGACAAACTGGTTCAGGAACATCTAAGGAGCAAACAGATAAGCACTGAGCAGAAGCTGGCTGGGGGCTTCAGTATCAAAATGTGTGGAGCAAGAAGACAAGAGCCTGACCACCAGCTATATTAGAGTTGTGACAGTCAGGTAGTGAAGGTGGTGTTCTGGTGGTAAAAATCCCCTTACCATGTTCTGTTCTTTTGCATCTTCTGGTCATCTCAGTAGCATTCAGGAACTTTATCAAATTGTTCATACCCTCACTTTGCAACTTGCAATGCATCTGTAAGTAAGATGGTGATCTCTTCCTCTATTACCTGCTGCAGTCGTCTTGACAGACTTAAGACACCCTAGTGAACCAGAGTCTTTCCTGAGCTAAAGTTAGCATGGAAGGAAAGCATGCTCCCTGTTTTTGCCTGGGTTTCTGTTAGTGAATGAGATCAAAAGAAGGCTGCTTATCTTCACAAAGTGCTTAGAGAGAAACACAGATATGTGACTCTAAGATCTACAACTCATCATCTGAGTGGGTAGAATCTGGGGGGCCTTTTGTCATGTGCAATGCAGGGCAGTTTCATTTCGTGTCTAGAGCTCATACAGTCATCTCCAGACCGTGCAGATTAGAGAGGGGAGAATGCTCTGAGACAGCATTGTGGCACACAAGAAATCCTTTAATGCAAGATAACTGTCTACAACAGTTTTGAATAACAAGTTAGTTAATACAAATACTTTATTCTTCATGTAATTTTATGGTTTCCCAGAATGTAACAAACTGTAGTCCTGAGTAATGTGTAATCAGTTCATTAGAGAATTCTGGAGGGCTGACTGCTGAGGTGATACTGGCTTGCTGTTTATTTCCACTTGCTAGTCCATATGACAAGAACTTTTTAAAATAACACAAATCCTCACCTGATAGTTTCTGTCGTTCTAATACTGTCATTGACAGAGGGATGGGCAGGCCTTTGAAGTGTGTAAAACTGATTTTTTCAAAAGATTTCTGCTAATTCAAAACCAGAAATTGTGAAAAGTCTGACTGCTCTTGCCTCCCAGGTGGGATTGAACCTTACAGCATGGCTTTCTGCAGCTCTACACATGCCGGTTCAACTTAATGCCTTCTGTGAGGGATCAGCTGCTTGCAATGTAAGACCAGGCCCGGCCAGTATGAGTTTAGAAGGGGTAGGTCTTGCTTGACCAACCTGATCTCTTTTTATGATCAGGTAACTCGCCTGGTGGATGAGAGGAAAGCTGTGGATGTAGTGTATCTGGATTTTGTTGCAAAGATCCAGGCAGGTGTCAGTCACGAGTCTCCATAGAAGTATGGTGAAAGCTCAGTTTATTATCAACAAGCTATCCCCTTTATCCCCTCTCTACTACTGTACATGTGCCACACGAGCCTAGCACACACCTAATCCTACTCTAACATTGGTTACTACACTAAATTCATGCGCCTAATCTAACTCTTTGATTGGAGCATAACCTAGGGGCACCCAGCTGCACTTTCCACATTCCTCATCCCGTTTATCTCTGCTCGTTTCTTTCTTTAGCTAGATTCAAGGTCGAATCACCATGGTTACCTCGAAAAGTCCCGAAGTATTGTAGCAGAGTGAATACTTACTTGTGCCCTCTCTTCTCAAAAAGTTTACTGCTACAGGATTTCAGTAAAGCATCCGACACAGTCTCTCTCCCATGATTTACTCCTGGGGAAGATGGCAGCAAGGGGCTTTGATAGGAATATTCTCTGCTGGGACAGGAACTAGTTAAATGGTCGAGCCCAGAGAGTGGTAGTTAATAGTGTCTCATCTAGTTGGCGACTGGTTACTAGTGGTGTCCCCCAAGAGTCAGTGTTGGGTCTGGTCCTGTTCAACATCTTCACTGATGATATTGATGACGGGATTGAGGCCATCATGAGTAGATTCACGGATGACACCAAGCTCGGAGCTTGTATTGATCTCTTGGAGGGTAGGAAGGCCCTGCAGAGAGACCTAGACAGACTGGAAAGATGGGCAGATTCCAATAGGATGAGTTTCAACAAGTCTAAATGTTGGGTTCTGCATTTTGGTTATAATACAGTGAATCCTCAGTGTATTGTGACCTCTGCCCATTTGCGAGGCAATTTTCTCGTAGTTTTGATTCAATCATTTCTGAGTTTAGCCAGCGGACGCATGCGCAGTGCCTCTGCTCTGCCAAGGGGCGATGCTGCAGTGCCTGTGGAGTGGGACTCACTCCGCACTGTGGGGAGGGGGCTCGCAATGGTGGCACTGTGCCCCTGTCCCTGATCCGGGAAAGTGCCCCATAAAAGCGAGGCAAGCGAGGTTGGGCAAGCGCTGCGTCCTAGGAGGCGGCAGCTGTCACTGCGCCAGGAGGAGGCTTCTCTTACCCCGCCCTCTGGGATCATACGGGCCATGCAGCCTCTCCTGGGACTGGTGGATGTTAAAGGGAAAGAAACTCCAATACTGACCTGACCCCCGCCCCCCACCACCACCCTGTGGGCTTCTCGGGGCTGCTGTGGTTGCCCTCACAGCCCAAACCCTGCGCCAGCTCCCCCCCGCCCCCCGACCCAGGTGATCGTGCCCGTGCTGGCAGCCCCTGCACCGGCAGCCCCCATGGCACGATCACCAAGATTGGGGTGGGGGGGAAGCAGCACAGGGTTTGGGCTGTGGGAGCGCGGTTGCAGCAGCCTGGAGAAGCCCACAGATTCTCGGGGAGGGAGGGGGCTCCCCAGTCAGAGGGGGCTCAGAAACGGTTCCCTTTGCTCCCCTGTGCTCAGAGAGCCCGAGGGGAGAAGCAGAAAAGTGTCTGCAGTGCTCTGGAGCGCCAGGGGGTGGAGCAATGGGTGTGGCCTGCATGCATATTAACGACCTGCACTTCTTTTCGAGTTTGGCTTTTTGCTAGGCCTGTGACCTGACCCGTTCCTCACAAATGAGGGGTTATAACTGTAACCCCAAGCAGAATGTAGGCTGGGGATGGAATACTTAGAGAGCTGTGAGGTGCAAAGAGTTTTGGGGGTGTTAATTGACAGCAAACTCAACATGAGCCAGCAGTGTGCCCAGGCAGACAAAAGGGCCAATGGCATCCTAGCCTGCATCAAGAATGGTGTGGCTAGTAGGTCAAGAGAGATTATCCTTCCACTGTACTTAGCCCTGGTTAGACCACACCTCGAGTATTGTATCCAGTTCTGGTCCCCTCAGTTCAAGAAAGATGTCGAGGTGCTAGGACGAGTTCAGAGAAGGGCAACTAGGATGGTAAAGGGGCTGGAAGATAAGCCCTATGAGGAGACGCTGAAGGAGCTGAGTCTGTCTAGCCTAGAAAAGAGAAGGTTCAGTGCTGACTTTATCACTGTCTATAAGTATCTAAAAGGAGGTTGTAGTCAGGCGGGGGATGGTCTTTTCTCCTTGGTCTCTGATGACAGGACGAGAGGTCATGGTCTTAAGCTTCAGCAGGGAAAGTTTAGGCTTGATATTAGGAAAAGGTTTTTTACTGAAAGAGTAATCTGGGTGTGGAATGGGTTGCCCACAGAGGTGATTGACTCGCCAGCCCTGGAGGTGTGTAAGGGTAAGCTAGATGAGGTGTTGAGTGATATAATCTAGATGTTGCTGCTAAGTTAGTTGGGCTATAGGTTGGACTAGATGATCTTCAAGGTCCTTTCCAGCCTTATCTATACTGTGATACTGTGATACCACCAAAGATGCAACTAGGACTACAGGTGTGAGCACCTTGTAAACAGAAAGGCCAATATTTCTTTTCAAAGGAAAGAACAATGTGTGTTTTCCATCCTGAAACTGTCTGACAGTGTTATCAAAGAAGGGTATGGATATAAGTACCAGTATGGATATAAACATAATTCTGGTGGGGATTCATTCTGTTGTCATAATTCCCAAAGTTTCTTGTGCTGTCTCTGTCATGTAGCTCCCTCTCTGTCAATAAATATAAATACAGTTGGGTCTCCTATATCATGGAACCAAGGTCTTTTTCATCTCCTACAAAGACCACCTTCCATGTTGATTGGCAGCTTATTAATATGCAAATGTCCTCTGCACTCTCACACGGCCCCCTGGTGCTCCGTGCTGTTTTGTCACTGCCCTGCTGTGTATTAGTGTTTGTGTCAGTGTTTCCCAGGGCCCACGGCCACCCCATGCCGGGAAAAACCCCTTTTTCACTTGGCCAGGAACAATGGTGTGGGGGAGCTGCCCGCACCCCTGTCCCAGTGTCTCTCCAGGTGGGTTGACGTGGTCTCTCCATACTCGGGGCAGACAAGTGTGTCGCAGAGAGTCATTCGAGAAAGTCTCGGACAGCACATCGAACCTGAGAGTGTGTAAATCTTTTGCAACTGCACGAAGCCTCCTCTCTTGGCGTTGGGCGGGTGCCCAGCTGTGCCCAGAGTGGAGCCGCTCTTGTGCCTGCCTTGCCTGCCCTGCCCGGAGCAAAGCTGGTGCCGCTGCAGCTGTGCCGGTGGCCTGCTCCACTGGAGCAGCGGGGCTGCCATGTCCGCTGTGCTGGAAGTGGAGGGGCTGCCGCCACCATGCCTGCTCCGCTGGGAACAGGGGGTCCGCTGCCACCGCCGTGCCCGCTCCGCCGGGAGTGGGGGGCCGCTGTGGTGGATGTGCGGGTTGATTTGCACATTCATGATTACCTAATTGAATATTCACGTGTGTCAGGTTGCACATGCACAGTTGTGAAAAGAGGCCTCCTTAATGGCTGAAAAATCATGCCACTAAGATGTGAAGCTGCAATGTGGGGGGCACGAAGTGGAAGAGGGCCAATCTGTCTGAAGTTTGTTGTTAACAGAGATTTTTTTAATTTGAATTCTTTATGATTTTACCATAGCTGTGTTCATTCTGTTTTGCTCTTTAGTATATTTACTAAACGACATTTTATATCCTTCATGAGTGTTTTTCTGTGAGTGGCTTCTCCAGTTCAAGGTCTCTGTCAGGATACTCTCAGAGAGATGCTCTGGGCAGCAGCATAACAAACTGATACCATGTCAGGTGCATAAGAATTGGAATTACCTACATTGTTTTCTAATGGTAGGTTTTCTACCAGGAAATACTGTTTTGAAAACTAGACTTCCTATGGGAATATAAATTTATATAAAATGCCCTGGTATTTTTCGGTCTGGGAGAAAATTGAAATGAAATATTTTGACCTTACTATGATGAAGCATTTAGATAATTTACTTTATTTGCAACTATACTATAATATACTTTACTGTGAAATTGACATGAAACACTTTTATTTCTTTATGCAGAAGCATTTGCTCCCCAGCTGTTTTCCTATTTAAGATTTTATTTCCAGGAAACTTCAGATTTATTCCTGTTTATTCCAACATGTGGAATGGAAAGAAAGAGAAATCATGGAATTTCCTGTAAAGCAGAAATTCATGTTGCTGCTTGGATCCAGCATCTATTGTGTACCACAGGCATTTGAAAGACCAACTGGTGCATAACTGGAGTACCATACAAAGCAAACAAGCAAAAAACCCCAAGGGCTGAAATCTGTTCCCAGTAAATATTTGAGCAATTTCAAAGTATTCATCAACTGCATTCTGCCCACGAACAATTTGTAAACAGCTAACAAGTGCCAAATTTCACAAGCAAACTGTTCATTGTAAATAGTTTGCCTCTTCACTGTGACAGAGAAGTGTTATTAAGAAGCCAACTGTTCTTCTTAAACAAGGTTTTTACCTTTGCCATACTGAAAACTGTATGTGTGAGGAGCAGGACAGTTTAAGGGTAATTATATTTTGAAATCCTGCTTAGACATTTCTTCATAACAAGGTTCACTACTTTTTATTCAAGGATTCCCAAACCCAGTGAGCATCACTACTACCGTTTTAGAAGCAAAATAAAAACGCAAAAGGAGAAACTACACCATGTATCTTAGTTCCCATTGCGGTTAAGGAAAGTTGGGAATGGAATTAGATCTCGAGATCCAGTTCACAAAAGAGTATCTATGGGATGATAAATTGGCCTTTACTTATAATAGGTGTCAGTGTGGTGTTCATCACAGAAGGAGCTGTATAACTCAAAAAATTCAACTTAGCAGTTTCCATAGCAGGTGCACAATAGAGGATATACTGTTCCTTTTCTAGATGTGGAAAATGAGATAGAGATTACAAATTATTTCACAGTGTTTAGGACTGGCAGTGGAAAAGTGGTGTAAGGCTAGCAGTGCTGTCTCAGCCTTTTCAGGCCTCCTCTTAATTTTTCTTCCTTATTTTCATCTCTAAATTCACCTTTAGAGCCACTGCTGAAAGTAATTTGATCTCAAGATGTGCACACAGATTCCACACTCAGAAACATTCCACACTCAAAGACTAATGGTAAAACTAAAAAAAAACCCAACAAGCCCTATCACTGAAGCAGCTCATGAAGGCAGCTGGTGGCGATTTCTCCTTGATTAAGAGCCACTGCAGTAATACGTCACATACTCGTGCCTACTGATTCGCATCTTCACAGATTCACGAAATATTTCTCAGCAAATATTAATTGGCATTCATGGAGCATACCCCCACAGGGCAGGGGCTCATGAGTATTGTGGAGGTTATGTGGCGGGGAAGGTTTATAACACATGGTGCTGCCCATGGTAGGAGGGTAGGAGCAGAGTGTCCCACCGCTTCTCCCCCTGGGTGTCCCGGCTAGAGGTGGGGGAGGCAATACCGATAGATGTGTTAACTGCAGCAGAATCCAAGCACTAAGTGCTCTGTGTGCCCGGGGGCTGCACACCCAATGCCTGGCACACCTGGTGATATGCATAGCCCCAGGGAAAGCACCTCCACAGCACTGCAGCCTCCCCCACAAGGACTGCAGAATGAGCTAGCCACCCCTTCCCACTCTGCCCCACCTGCCTGTGTGTACCACGACCAGGGTGTCCTGGCGTGCAGTGCTCTCAAGCATTTGTCCCTGCCTGCACTTTTCCAGGAAGCACCTGCGAAGTGCAAGGAGGGACTTCTGAACCCCTGCCCTGCTGTAGCCCCGATATGAGCTTCCCCACTTCAGCAGCAATGCAATCATGCGCGGTGGCAGCAGCCTGGCGGTGGCGAAAGCGGCAATGTAGCCACAAGGAAGCCCAGGGATTTTCCGGTGGTCTTCTCAGTCAGAGAGGGCTCAGAAATGCTTCCCTTTGCTCCCCTGTGCTGTGAGAGGCCATAGGGAGTGCTCCACAGTGCCCCGGGGCAGTGGTGGGCAGGGAGATGAGTGTGGCCTATGTGCATATTCATGCTCACAGATTGGGCGATTCGTGGGACCCCCACGAGACCTGTAATGTGCAAATGCAGAGGTAAGATTGTAGTTGCAAGCACCTTATCCCAGGAGACTTTCTTGGGGAAAAGCCATGGGAGGAAGTCTTCTTGAAGAGATGTCATCTGTCATGACAAGTTTGCCTGTCCTGATGAGCCTTGTGCTGAGATTGCATTATGATGACTGTTGAGGCCATCTATAGCAGTTAGCTCTGCCATTTGTAATCATTTCTCTTACAGGCCTGTTTGTAATCACTTTGGGAAATTCTTATTTTAACAGTGCAGGTTCTGGGGGGAATAAAAGTGAAGTTATTTCTCTTCTGCAGGAAAGCATTTAGCTAGACACAAATTTGGGGAAAAATAAAACCCCCAAAACTGACATTTTGGTGTCTTACTATGAAGTATCTTACTGTGCTTCTATATATTCCTGCAATGCTATTTTGTTTTATTTTTGTGTAGATTACAATCCCATCTGCACTCTGGCTCTGTTCCAATTGCTCTGAATTTCACTTTCATGAGATAGAGTGAAGTTGTTTGCCAGAGACAGGGCTGGACTACCAGAATTGGAGATTTCTGAGAAGAAGGAAACAGTCAAAGTTGTTTTCTTTTCTAAAATTTGCTACCATTTCGCAGCGTGAATTTGAGCAGGTCATTTAATCCCATGGTTCATTAGTAACCTTACACATAAGAGGTATATAATTATGTCCTTTTTTTTCCGTATGAATGTCTTCTGCTACTTGTTTTACAGTTCCTAACTGGGCAGCTTTTCAGCCCAGCCTGTCTCACTAGTTTATCCACATCTGAGGAAGGCTGTTGCAGAATATAGGAATATGTAAAAGAGCCGCCAGAAAACCCTTCATCTGTGTGATAGGCAGATCTCTTCCTATTCATCCTAGACTGTGTTTTGTTGAATATTTGGATTATTGTCTTTGTATCATAAGCCAAATGTAAGTCTGAGTAGGACTTCACAGCAGCATGGTGTGCATAACCAAGGAAGAACCTGGGCCATCCTGCCCCCCCCGCCAAGGTTGTAACTTGAGCTGGAGCACCCACCCTTTGTGTCACTGAAACACTCTGGTGCCACACTTCAGAGGATGGAGGTGGCTGATGGCATCAGGTGCTTTCCAAAATCACTCACTTCTCTTACATGGATGCTGAGGATTAGTTAGCAGTTAAGATCTCTGGAAAGCAGCTATAAATAGTGCAAAATAGTGCCAAGAAACCCAAAACATCCTAAAGAACGCAGAATATCTCCAGAGATACTGCTTATTATTTAAATTTTACACCTGAAGAGCAGAATGACAAGCAATTTCCCTTTTACAGTTTTTACTTGTCGTCAGCTCAGAGGTGTCAATCTGGGTGAAGATGGAAGTTTGTCATGCCTCACTCAGGTTCTTCATGGCCTCATTTTTGAGCACTTGCAAAACTTCCTCAAGAAGTACTTTCACATCTAAATACCCCACAGTTGTAGTCAGAGATGCTGTCCCTTACCTTAAGCAAAATTAAACGTTGCAGTGAAAATAGACCATATAAGTATTGTCTGTATATATACTGGGCATCTTTCCCAGTAAAGGGAATATGAAGTAGTTTTTGTTGTTCCTGCCAAGACAGCTGTATTTCAGATTGAAATAGTTATCACACCCTTTTGCTATTTCTAGAAATAATGCAACTTGCCTACCAATAACAAATATCTTGGATTTTCTCTGGTACCAAAACACCCTGCAGTTCCGTTGCTGTTCTCCAACACTGTATCTTAAAAGAAATGACTAATGCAGCAAATAAATGGGTTTAGCGATACAAATGGCAGGAAATTCTTCACAGTCACTTCTTCACAGTTTGTGTTTGTTTTGCATATATAGGGCTTCATCTGGTCCTTCTGAGCATTCACTTTGTAGGCATATTATTCTTATAAAATGGCATATTTGGATTGCATGATTTCAGACTTATTCTGTATATCAAAGGTGGACAAAGCCTCTGCAGCTGCAGTGACCCTTCAAAAAGTGCTCCCTCTGTCTGCATGGTGCAATTGAGGCACAATTACTATGGGTTACATCACTTCAAGATTTCTACCTCTTTTGTACAGGAAATCTCCAGTTTTCAGCTGCAGTTCCTGAATTTTGTTTCCTTTGCTTCTGGGCTATTTTGTATGTGAAGGACTTAGGATGTCTGATTCAAAGAAAAAGCCCCTGTATTTGTATTTCTCTATGTGGAGCCAGTTACTGAGCCTTCTGCCAACATTATCTTTCACCTGCACTTCTGCAGTAAGCATAGAATTTCCCAGTGGCTGAGTTACGCCACTGCTGTTGCTTTCTTCCAAAATAACCGGTATTTACTGGCTACCATTTGTAGCTTGCATTGTTGAATGGTTCCAGGCAGCAAACAAGGCCAGCTTGCACCTAAGGTGGCTAATTCCAGGGGGTGGATGAGAGAGTGTTCTGGACATTGCCTTGTGTTCTTTGAGGAGGAAGGATGGTGCACATGTCCAAAAAGCCTTTTTCACAAAAAGGGGGAGATAAGTAGTAGTATTATGGGATACAGAGAATGAGGGTTCCCAGGGAAATCTGGATAAATCAGGTGGAACGAATTAATGGCACTTGTTAGACTAACTCAGACTGAACTGGAATCTTTACCTTTTCATGTGTCTGTATTAGGAAGCATAGAAAAAAGTTTGTTCTTCCCTCTGATAGGTGATAGGTCTGTGAAAATGGACTGTGTTTCCCCTCCCATCCAAGTTCAATGCTGGAGTGCAGTAGAAGAAAGGGTTTTAAATGCTGAGGTCATGTGTGACTGTGGATGGCTTTGAGTGGGAAGGGAGGCATTTAGTTACTATATACAAGAGAAAACATAAATGTCCCCTAAACTTTGTTAGAAGCATCTCTGGAGGCAGAGGTACTGACATTGCATGAAAGTGTGGGAGGAGAAGTGAGTTACCAGCATTTTCATCCTGATCAAAAAAGTCCTTAAAAGGTGATCAGGCTCCCTGCTTTGGGCAGTGAAAAGCCTCCTGCATACCACAGAGGTTGAGATCTACACTGAAACCTTCAAATAATCATCCCCCAGCATTTAAATGTTCAAGGATTTTTTGCATGTATTTTTATCCAGTGACAAGAAATACAGAGTCAAAAATAAGTGAGCATTGAATGCCACACCTTAAAGACACGGATCAAAAGGCAGGTGTTGAGAAAAATATGATCTTGTGCCAAAATTTGCAAGCAGTGTGGGTCATTGAGTGTCTAAATTCCTTCAGCTGCGTTAGAGTGGTAACTGCTTCGTGGTGTAAGTTTGTGTATGCATTCTGGCTTAGTACACATTCAGTATTGCACAAAAGAGGATTTTAAGTGTATAAAGAGCA
>WEKX01000941.1:0-29262 GCA_013390025.1 Pitta sordida | reverse complement strand
GGAGATTGTTTCTGGGTTTGTTTCTTTCTATTTCTTTAAATCCACTACTTGAAATTATATAAGAATTGTGCAGATCTGATAAGCGACTCCAATGTTTTGAAGTTAGTATGTGTAAAGAATTATTAAAACACAGTCAAAACCCCTATTTCTTTTCCCTGAAAATCTGGTCACTATGGTTCTGTAAATTATGTTAACAGAGTATACAACCAAGAGGAAAGTACCTGTAAAGGAGTAATCTGAGACATGCAAATAGGTGGATATTGAGAATACTTGGGATAAGGACGCCAGTTCCAATGATGAGAATTGTACTGGCCCAGCATATATGCTAGTGTAGTGATCACACTGGTATAGTATGTTGTGTGTATACATACATATATGTGGTATATATACTGGTATAACAGTCATACTGCATACAAGCAGCTACTCTGAAGTCCTTTGGGCAAGTCACACTAATGGAGAGTCCTTGAGGCCAGTGAAACAGGCACTGGAAGGGCTCTCGATGACTCTGAATGGGGGAACTCTCTAATGTTGACACACGTACCAAACTTCTATCAGGCACTTCTATACTGTCTGCAGTGTCCGGAGGCATGTCTGTGCTGCAGAAACAGCTAGACATAATGGCTTCTGGTTTTCACTGCATATCTGGTCAGTAATTCAGATGCATTTATCTGTCCAAAGACAAGTATTGCCCTGTGTTGAAATATTGCAGCTCCACCACCACCACCACTCCTTTTCCATTTGTGGCCCTGAAATGTCTAAAAGCTGATACAAAGCACTAGCATCCAAGTTCAGAATATGTGCTTGAACGTGGAGCTTTGCCGTTGAAGGGCTTTTCCCCTCTGTTTAGCAAAGCTGCAGGGTAGGGAAGCACATCCCTTGACACAGTACTGCCAGCAGCCTCAGCTTTTGAGAGGATGAACCAGAGTTGAGAGCAGTTCAATTATGAACATTCATTCCTTTGTTTTCTCTGTGTTGCCCACCGAGGTGCTTAATTGTGCTGTAAAAGATTATTATGGCAAAAATCATTCTGCTGTTGGATTTTCTAAAGGTTTCGTGTACGCACACGGATGAGTAACACTGTTAAACCCTTCCTAGTCTGGTCTGTAATTGAGGCCATGAGCTCTTTATGGATGATTCATTGGCATTTTGTGGTATCTTACTAGGGAGGTCTTCAGCAGAGCACCTGAGATGCTCTAGATGTGTGCTCTAGATGGCAGTATATTTTATATTAGTTTCTATATTAGTTATTATAAACATTGTAATTTTAATTGTTTGGGGTTTTTTGGGTTTTTTTGTATGGGAAATGTGGATTACAGTGAGCCCCCAGATTTCGCAGGTCAATGGGTCTGGGTTGATGCCGTGAAGTCCACGAATCATAATGATAGCAAACTCATGAATATGCAATTAATCCCCGCCCATTGCCCCACCCCCATCAGATTCAGTACTATGGAGCCTCATAGTACTCAGGAAAGTGAAGGAAATACCTTTTGCCCCTTCCCAGCTGTGAACTTCTGGCTTTTGCCCCAGCAGCTCTTTTCCAAGCACAGAAACGCTGCAGGAGCTGGCACTGCCGGGAGCCCTGGAGCCAGCGACTGCCCCCCTCCAGCAGAGCCAAGCGGCCCGGAGCCTCCCAACACTTTTTATTCCCTGCTGTGTCTATGGTGAGGCTTATTGGTTGTTTGTTGGTGGTGTCCGTGTGTTTAAACTTGTTCCCGCTTTCAGAACTGCCTGTGTGTGCTGGGAGTGGTGAGAGGTGTGCCCCCAAAGCCCCAGAAGTGGCTGGTGGCAAAAAGTGCTTCATCCTGGGGCGTGCAGGGCTTGACACATCTCAGTGCTGTCACCAGAGGAGGGCTGAGGAGGGCTCAGCAGTGTTGCTGGGAAAGGCAAGTGCTTGCTTGTAACAGTGCCTACAAAGAACTTTTCCACTCCCCTAAACCCACAATTTAGCTGTGTGGTGTGTGCCAACATCTCCAAATTTGGCTTCGTGTGCCCTCCCATATGGCATTCCTGGTGTTGCTCAACAGGTCACATAGCAACTGCATGCACATCTGTGTTTGCAGATGTAAGGGCTACAGCAACCTTCACCTTCACCATGCATGCACAAACAGTGCTGGTTGCCCCCGCCCCCGGCATTGTTGGCATCTCTGAACTCTCTTTCCTCGCAACAGCACTCATTTTCCCCTAAGTTAGCACCTTTAGCACTAGCCCCTGCCGTGATGTCAGGTGAGGCTGTTCTGCCAGCCTTGAAAGAGAGGTCAGAACGTCAGAGGTTTCCCCTTCAGACCAACCCCCTGGAACGGGAGCAGACTAGCTGTCCCAGCAGCATGGTGGGATCTAGGATTTCAGGATGGAGGCCACATCTCCACCCATCATGGTGGAGACTTTGTTATCCCCTCTCTGGCTGTTATGTTTGGGAGTTTTGGAGCTTGTTTGGGATTTATTTTTCCGGGAATGCAATGGAACTGTCTGGCCCTGGTCCCTCCCCCTGCTGAACACTGGAGGCTCCACTGGGAACCCCTGTGTCTGCAGTGCTTTCCGCACTCAGGAGCACATGGGTGTGCCGTCACCCCCACACTGGGCTCCAGGCTCTCAGTGGCAGACCACCTCCCCGACTCCCAGCACGGCTGGCTGCATGAGCGTGGGCCGGCAGTCGCTGCGGATGAGCCTGGCAAAGTTGCTTGTGGCATAGTGCCTGCTCCTGGGGCTGTCCGTGCCACCCAGCCTGTGTGGGCAGCTGGACTGTTTGTCCCTGCGGTGGGGTCTGGCCATGGCCATGCTCTGCCCCCCTGCAGGATATGATGCCGCTGTGCTCACTGTTCCCCTGCCCTGGCTGACGGGGATGCCTAGCAGAGCTGTGGTGTCACAGCTTCCCCTCTTGCCTTGCCAAGTTAGGCTTTGGTAGCTCAGCGTGATGGCCGGCCTCTGCCTTGACCCAGCCCCTGTGTGACCACTGGCACTGCCGCTGCAGCTGCCCTCCCTGACCCAGCCCCTGCCACGTTTTCCACAGTGCCACTGCACATCGGTAAGCACCGAAGGGTTTGTGGCCCCACCACAGTGCAGAAGAGGGTGCTGGTAACCTCCTGCAGGTGGCCCAAGACAGTGGCAGGCGAGTGGTCATCCCCCAGAGTCTGCAAACACATAGTGAGTCCTCTGGCAAGTAGTGTGGCACTGACACGCTGAGCGCTCTGGGGTTGAGGGGAGGTGGGCTGTGTGACAGGTGATGCTCATTTACATATTCATGAGCTCACTCACATATTCATGAGCTGTCTTTCTTCATGGCATTATCTGCGCATTCATGGACTTCTCTTTTTCACTGAAAAATTAATTGCAAAGAATTGAACCTGCAAAGATGCAAACTGCAAATAACTGGGGGCTTACTGTATTTATTTTCTTGTAATGAGCAGCATCGTATTATATTTGTTAATATTTCCCTATTGCAATGCCTTGGTCCATTAGCAGTTTCAGTGTTCCATGCTCTTCTTCCTCCAGAGCCAAGGTCCACTGATCAGACCACTTCTCCCAGGCTTTGCATAGAGTTTTCTCGCATCTATTAACGTTCACAGGATGGGGTAGGTAGAGGAACTGCGCATTTGGTAGGCATACCAGGGTTTTTTTCCCCTAACTGGGACTCGGAGTGCCTGTTTGGTGATTGAATTAATCAGTTTTGAGGCATTTGAGTTTGAGGCATCAAAAATTAATACCCTCTGTGAAAAGGAAATGGAAAAAAATCCCATGACTAGCAGAAAGGGATTGAAAGAAGTAGTTTCAACAAGTCTTACAGAAGGGAAATAAAAAGAGTAGTAGTCAAGGCCAGAAAGATAACTCAGTTTTTGAATTAAATACAGTTTTATTAGTGACACATGCTTCATATATATGCTATTCCCAAATTTACTCGTGAAGCATCTACCAGTCTGCTGTGTTGATCACTTCTATGCCTCATGCAGTATATCTGACTGAATTCACTATCCACAAGTCTGCTACAGCCCACTAAATGCACATTTCTTCCCTGCAGCAATCCAGCACAGTTTCCATGATACACATACACTATAGTTTGTTTGCACTCATCAGGCTTTCAATATGACATAAAATCATTGTAACATAATGCATTATTAAATGTATTTTCCAACTGAAAAAGATAAACTTGACACACTTGTCAGTGAACGTTTTTGTACTGTAGAAAAGGTCTGTGAAAAGAAACCCTGGAGTACTTCCACCCATTAATGTAAGGAAAGCTCACCAACTATTCAGAGCAAGAAACTGTGTGGAATGAGCTTGCCCTTTGCCTTGTTCTCCAGCTAGGCCATAAAAAAAATTTGAATCTTGCTTCTAAATGTCATTTAGACAATGTTTTGTATGAGCATGGTTGAGTCTATGGATTATTCACAAAGCATTTACTTTGGCTCTTTGTTGGTTTTGGTACTGATTGGTAACCTCAATATAATGTGTTTTCTGTACTTTCATGGATGACTAATTATGTTTGTAGATGAGAAGAGGGGAATAATTGAAAGCTTCCAAGAGGTGGTGTGAGTACTGAGTACTGTTTGTGTGATTATGAGAATCAGTTGTGAATTTGAGAGGGAATTCTCAGTCAGTCCTTTTCCCTCAGTTTACATACCTGTACCCGGCAAAAAAATGAAACAAAGAACTTCTGTGGAGCTATTTGCTCAGCAATACTTTTTCAAGGACCTCTGGAGTTTACACTTTCAGCTAGACACAGCTAAGCCTGAACACCTTGCTGGTCATAGCCAGCCAGGACTTCATAAATGCCAGGGTCTTGAGAGCTCTATTCCAAGATGGAGTGTTTAGCTTCAGGATCCTGCAGTGTTGGATCTGCTTCTTCACAAGTATGTCCTTGGCCAGCCTCTGGTTCATAGGAGAAATCTATAGAGGTTTCCTTACCTGGGGCAGATTTTTTGTTTTAATGAAATGAAGTTGCCTTGGTTCTAAGTGGATTAGTCCTTCTTTTTCTTAATAGGGGAAAGATAACTGTAATATCCTTTCTGTGGGAAATTGGTACCTTTTACTTAGAACTGGAATAACCTTTTCTGAAATGTCAGGCTTTCCCAGAGACTGGAAAATCCTGATCTTAATGGCGTAATATCCTTTCTCTGGGAAATTGCTACCTTCTACTTAGAACTGGAATAACCTTTTCTGAAATGTCAGGCTTTCCCAGAGATTGGAAAATCCAGATCTTAATGGTGACTGTTTCTACACACAGTATTGTAATAATTGCTAATAACTACTTTATTAGTTGCTGTTAAAATTCAGAGCCACAAAGACTACTAATGTTGACTTCTGATTTTCACACAAACAAGAATGATTTTGCGATTTTTTTTTTAAGATGTAGATGTAGCTGAAAGCATATGTTGATCTCATTTACTCTTGTGCACATCTGTTGCAACTCTGAAATCTGGAGGACAAGTACATGCTGGTTTGTCACCTCAGATTTACCACCGTGAAACTGCAAGTAAAAGTTTTTGCTTTCTCGCTTTGCTCTCATCGAAGTGAGAAAGCTGTGTTACGAAGCAACATCCAAAATTAGTAATAAACAGTAGTGTACTCGGTTTCATGTAGGTGCACTTTTTGGTTAAAGAAGGCTTAGGTGTTTTGGTAAAAAAATCATATACATTTCTCTGCTACACAGAACTTCAGAAAATTACATATATTAATTTGCGGTGATATTTCTCCCTTTTTCCAGAAAAGACAAGGAAGGGAGAAAACCCTGTTTGTTTAAAAATTACTCAAGTAGAAATCTTTTCTTGTTGTTCCACTTCTATGTGAACATGCAGAGTTGTTCTATTAAAGAGCTATTTTTCATTAAAATAATACATAAATATTTTATTTAATGAATTTGTAGCCTTGAGGCTTGACTTCAGTACACGAGCAGTTTTCTATTTTTTTAGCCAAAACTCTTGGTGAGCTGAATGAATTTCACATCCCCTAAGGAGATTCCTTTGCACAAATTTAAAAAACAGAAATGTCAAATGTTCTCTTCAGATACATGTTTCTTGCTGTGATTGAACACCTTGGGTCAAGATTTGGCTCTGCATATGTCTTTAGGTAGGAATATAAAAGAAACCTCTGTTGTACCTTTCCATACTTCTAGCTACTAAAAATGGAGGTTTCAGCTTCCAGTTGCTAATCCATTAATTTTTTTTAAAGGTTAGGGTTACTTTTGACAAATGACAGAATACCCTGGTACAAACAACTGGAATGGGAGGTAGCATATCTAAAAAGAAGGAGACAAATTTTCTCAAGGCATTCTGGCTTAAATTGAATTGTTTTGGAGAGGGAAGAACCCCTTTATTGTCAGAAATGGCTAGAGTGAGGTTTATATTTGCATTACCCTTGCTGCACAAGAAGCATTTATTTAGCTGAAAAAGTCTTCTATTATTACTTTTCTGGACATAAAATGCCCTGGAGGTGGAAGAGGAAAGGTCTCTCCTTTTCCTAACCTATAGCTCACTCTGAAATCAAATCATTCCTCACTGTGAAGAGTAGCCTCTTGGCTATACAAGTACCTTTTACCCAGCATCTTTCTCTGAAGATAACTTAATTGGGAAAGATTCATCACTTCTGATACAATCTTCTTGTCTTCAAGTTCAGACCAATAGACTGAGCAAATAATCTGAGATGAAGTTCCAAAATTAATCCTAAAGAATATGAGGAAAAAAAGAGTTATTAGGTTAAAATGAATCGAACTTCATCCATACCATTCTTTAAAAATAGAAAAAAACTTTCAATTTTTTCTGTTATCTCTTATTCACTTCTTGCCACTGATCAAGGGAGGTTCATATACCTGGGCTGCCTTGTCTTCTCTACTCAGATGTTCAACTTTATTTTTTATCTCCATTTACTGCATATATTGGTGCCATAGCAAACATTTCCACTTACCAGGGACTGAAAGGAAGCATGATTTCTGAGGAATGCACTGTGGAGATGCATTTTTGAGAATGTGAGAAGTGCCAGGGAATGTAGAGTGCTGCAGCTGATGGCTGTGGTACTGATCCCCAGGTAAGGCTGGTCAGAGTAGTTGTAGAGATTTAATTTTGAGTTCTGTCACTGGAGCATTAGGGAGTGAAATGCGCCTCAGTGACTCTCTCTCAGATTATTTTACCATGGGAACAGGGATGGGAAGCAGGTCAGTTTTTCAGGTTTGTGTGAAGTTTTCATAGGTTTGCAAGCCCAAGTCTTGAATCTCTGTACTAAATCAATGACATCTGCATGCATTTGTGTCTCTTTGAGGTAAAGAGGCATCAGAATTCTTGTCTGTGGAAGATTCATGTTCTGTGTTTAGAATACTAAATCATTCTTTATTTTGGAGAGTCGCTGGGAACTGATGTTGTACAACAGCGACATTGATACTGGTCAGATGTCTCAGATCAGGCAAAACACTCATGACTTTGAAAAAACAGATTATTTCAGGACTCACTTTTTAATAGTGTTCTTTTGTTTATTATTTTATATTAGTGTCAAAGTGAAGCACATTTACATTTAAAAAAATCTACTTTTATCGGCTATTATAAATGTTGTAATGGAACCTGACGTAACTTTCCGTGACCAGCTTTATCCGTGTTTACTGAAAGATGTGTCAACCATGTCCTGATGCTAGGAAGGAAAAGCCAATATAAAGATTATTTCGTAGTTATCTGTCACTACATCATTGTAGCTGAAGGCAGGACACTAGGTTTGCTACCTACCCTCATAAATCACTAGGTGATTCTGGAGGGTATAATTCCAGACAACAATAGAGGGTGTTTAGTTATTGCACTGTAACTTAACATAGAGACCAGTTTTAATTGAGCCATTAGAGATATTAGGGTTTTTTCCATTCAAGAATTTCTTACAGAACAGTGTGAAGACCATTTTTATCTTGAAGATTATTGCTCTAAGCAATGAGGAAGAGTTACAGCTCCTACATAAGAATGGTTATTTTTCTCTTGGTTTTGCTGTAGTTATTCAGTTACAGCAGTGCTGAAAATGAGACTGCACTGAGAATGAGATGGGGCACAACTAGCACTTGGTATTTAACCTTGTAACAAATCCTTCTGAAATGATCAAGTTTTTCTTCAGTGGAAGTGGGAAGCAGGGTTAGGCAGAGCTTTTACAAAATCAAAGCAGGGTTTTCTCCAAGGCTTGAGCCATTTACCTTGTTTACTGTTATCCTCTTAAATGTATACTTTATTATGAGTTTATACATTCAACAGGAAAGCTCATCAGCACTCTAAATCAATTATTAAGTTAGTGAATTCCTATTGTTACAGAGAATTTTTCCAAACTTTTTATTGAGAGCTATTGCCAATTTTTTTTTGCTTTTATTTCAGCTTATTATTTTAAGCTTAGTGTTATGCTTAAAGAATTCAAGGAAGCAACTGCAGTATTCTCACTTGACAAAAAAAATTTTAATACATCTAAAACATACTTTTTATTTTCTCTCTGAACACCAAACTCTTTATGGCATCTGTGAGAAATCAGAAATCCAGAGGTTTATTTTTTCCATCAATCAAAGTTCCCAAGTTTTGACTGCCTATATTTCTACAAAGTTAAATCCAACCTTGCCCTTGAGGACCTCAAATAATGAAATCAGAATGCTCAAGATCCTGATATCTTCAGACAATCCAATTTAAACAGTCACAGGCAAAATTTGTACTTTCAAAACTTGCAGTATTCTTCTTTGCTCATTGGTATTGTCTGTTACTTCAGACATTGTTTCTCCTTTCATGTCTAACATCATCATGGTCTTGCAAAGTTAGTGCAGGTTTATACAGCATCTTGCCTGTTCTGGGTCACTGTGCTATTAGAATCAACAAAAACATCTCTGCACTGGTTTCTTGAAGAGAAACTGGGTACAAGTTTGCCTGTTCCATGTACAAGATCTTCTCATGTCAGCAAAACTTAACACATCCCCCCGCCCCAAACAAATTGAAGGAATGAGAAAGTTTTTCTGGGTGATGATGGTTTTGAAATGTAGAGCAATTAATCTCCCGTCTCCGTGTGCATGCACATATCAGAAAGGAAGAACCAATCACGAAGTAGTGGAATATGGATGTTCCTTGCATATGGTCTATAAAGCTTTTTAAGATCTTTGCACTTGATGGGTAAGCCTGCAAACAGGTACATCATACATAATGGAGTTTTCTTTCTTTCTTTTTTTTTTTTTAATAAAAGGCTCGAGCACTTTGGATCATCCATCAAGGACCCCTTCTCTTCCTCCTGGTTACTCTGCTTGGAACTTGACCTGGGTCATGAGAGATACATCCCCTTTCTTCTCCCATAGAGGACGACACAGTGAGTAGAATGCATATGTTACCAGCAAGAGGCTGTAACTAGCTGCCCAAGGTTATTGGTATAATACTGAAGTAAAACAAGACAAGACAAATGTTCCATGGTAAAATATCCATACTATCTAATAAACCTTCCTGTCCATTACCAGCTACCTTGGGCCTTCCCCTGCCACGCCCATGGGGTCAGGACTCCCATTTCAGCTCGGCCCAGCCTTGGTCACTGCCAACTCTATGGAGGTGCCTGGTGATGTGGGCCATCCTAGTATGCCCTTAGCGCTCAAAAACAAGGTCCCAGACTGTAATATTTGACTGATATGTTGGAATTCAGTGATATGAAATGGAGGAACTTTTTTCTTTCCATTTCCTTTTTAACACTCATCCCTTCTAAAATCTAGGAATCAGTTTTCATCTGTTCTCTGGTATGGCCTATTTATTGGCTATCCATAGCCATTCCACTGTGAAGTACAATGGTTGTAGTTAGGACTGGACTGCATAAGCCAGTACCTAACATGCAATCCAGAAAGTGACTGGAGTAGAATATATCTACTATATATCTACTACCAGTCTCCATGAGGGGAGATAAGGTGCTGAGAGGCTAATAAGATTTACTCACCTCAAGCCTGTAATTATCTGCTTGAGGGAAAAGTTTGACCTACCTATATGGAGTCCCATATTTCTTCAAATTTATGTTGCAGCCTTTTATGTGTGCAATATATATTCTTTCCACTGGCATACAATATCTGCTCCTAGCTGTTGTATCTGCTTGAATGATGAGGACACACCAATTTCATTTTGGAAGCGACAGTAGTACAATCTTTTTTCCCTTACTTGGTTTTCTCAGAAGTTGCAAGAATGATTTTTAATTTATCCTTTATTACTTCTTCCTAAACTCTTTCAGTTTCTCCGTAATACTATTCTAAGGGAAAGCTTTGTTCTTAAAACCTAAAAGCATTGATTCCATCTGACAGCATCACATGGAGATAAATGTACTGCATCTAGGCAGAAATGATTTATGATGATTTTAGCTGGTTGCACAAGACCAAGTTCTACCATATTCCAACCATCTGTTTTGCAAGGAAAGGCAGGAATTTGATGAGGTGTTATACAAAATACAGTCTTCGCTCAAGACTAAACTGTTTTCTCCCTCAGTAGGTGTAATTCAGGACATGCACCTTGAAACTACTGGAGAATCCTGAAGTGAGGCAGGAGTAATTTGGAGCTTTTTTAGCTTTGCAATTTAATGTTTACAAAAATTGGCAGAATATCCTTTAAACCAAAGTAACCCTCAAAGTCATGCATGTCAGACTGGGACTCCCCATAGCATTGGTATGCAGATACTTCCTGACACTTCAGATTTGTAACATGCAGAGGACTGATATGGGTAGATGGAGTAGAGCCTGTAAAAATAGCCCAAGACTAAGAGGGCAGTTCTTAAAACTTCTATTCCTCTGCATACCTTCAACTTACATCCATCTGAATGCTTATTAGTAAACTTCCCAGCATGAATTTAGGAGAGGCAGGTCCTGCCAGACCATCCTGACCTCCTTTTATGACCAGATAACCCATCTGGTAGGTGAGGGGAAAGCTTTGGATGTACTATACCTGGACTTCATCAAAGCCTTTGACACTGTGTCTCATAGCAAACTCTTCAAAAAGCTGGCAGCCCATGGCTTGGACAGGTGGACTCTGTGCTGGATTAAGAACGGGTTGGATGGCTGGGCCCAGAGAGTGGTGGTAAGTGGTGCCACATGCAGCTGGCATGCAGTGGTGCCACTGCAGTTCTCTAGCAGTGTCCCCCAGGGATCGGTGTTGGGACCAATCTTGTTTTATATCTTTATTGATGATCTGGATGAAGGGATTGAGTCCACTGCAGATGACACCAAGCTGGAAGTGTGTCGATTGGTTAGAGGGTAGGAGGGCTCTGCAGAGAGACCTTGACAGGCTGGATAGATGTGCAAAATCCAATAGCATGAGATTTAACAAGTTTAAGTGCTGGATTCTGCACTTTGGTCACAAACAACCCCCTGCACTGCTACAGGCTGGGGACAGACCGGCTGGAGAGTGGCCAGACAGAAAGGTACTTGAGAGTTGGTTGACATCCAGTTGAACATGAGCCAGCAGTGTGCCCAGGTGGCCAAGAAGGCCAATGGCATTCTGACCTGTATCAGGAATAGTGTGGTCAGAAGGACTAGGGAAGTTACTCTTCCCCTGTACTCAGCACTGGTTAGGCCACTCCTTGACTACTGTGTCCAGTTCTGGGCCCCTCAGTTTAAGAAAGATGTTGAGTTGCTTGAAAGTGTTGGGAGAAGGGCAGTGAGGATGGTGAAGGGACTGGAGCAGAAGCCCTGTGAAGAGCTACTGAGGGAGCTGTGTTGCTTAGTCTGGAGAAGACGAGGCTCAGGGGAGACCTTATCACTCTCTGCAACTCCCTGAGAGGGGGTTGTAGCCAGGTGGAAGTTGATGTTTTCTCTCAGGAAACCAGTGGCAGAACGAGTGGACACAGTCTCAAGCTGTGCTAGGGGAAGTTTAGGCTGGGTGTTAGGAAAAAATTCTTTACAGAAGGAGTAATTTCCCATTGGAATGAGCTGCCCAGGGAGGTGGTGGAGTCACCGTCCCTGGAAATGTTTAATAAAAGACTGGATGTGGCACTTAGTGCCATGGTTTAGTTGATGAGATGGTGTTAGGTAATAGGTTGGACTGATGATCTCAAAGGTCTTTTCCAACCTAATTAATTCTGTGATTTTGTGATTCTGTGAACTACATGCATGACAGGGGTGGACAGTGCCTTTCAGTAGCTGGTTATTTCCCCTGGATGTATCCAGCTCTGTGAAGGTCACGGGACTTAGCAGAGCAAGAAAGAAGAAAAAGTTAGATTATCCAAGCTCTAAGTGAGTACTCGTCCCAGGACCCACCCCTGCCTTCTGATTAAATGATTAATCCAAAATCACACAATAAATCATGAGCAGAAATAAAACCCAGCAGTCCTTTACTACTAGAGTGATTTCTTCTCCTGTCAGAAGCTTTCCTCACTGCTTCCAGCGTGACTGATTACAGAGTGCTCAATAAAACTTCTATCAAAACTTTGTTTGCCTAACCATCTGATGGCTGACATTTCTGGAGCAGGGCAATATTAGTTGTCTTAATTACTTTTTCCCTGTGTTCTGCTATTGGAGAAATCTCTGACTGAATAAGTGAGTAAACTGACATGTAGTGTTCCTCTTCCTCTAGGTTCTCTTTTCTGTTGCTCAGAATTAAAAATTCTGACAGATCACCTCTGGTAGTTCTGGCAGGGACAGTGCCTGATGATATCTCTGAAACCATATGCAGCAATCCCAAAAGATAATCACTGACACAACAGGATACTTGAGTGATGAATTCATAGGACTTCTTTCTATTTTGTCTAGAGATTTCTAGATTTGTCTCTATCCAAGCATTGAATAATAATCAGTCATCTCAGAGATGCAAAATCCACCTGCCTTTCAGAAAATAAAGACTGAAAAGATACATGTGAAGTCAAAATTGTCTGGGAATTCAACCTGCAGGGCAGGAAGAGACTTTGAATCTCCAATTTTTTGTGTATTCTTTTCTTCTCATGAGGTACACTCATTCTGTTACCTGTGCTAGAAGAAACTTTTAATCCATTCTGCATATATGGACTTATGATAGCATATTAATCTCCAATTTGCTGATCTGATGGATCTCTGTCCTGAGGCGTACATGATTAACTGCACTCAGCCACATATTTCATTTTTGTGCTGGTTGGTTGAATGTTAATTTTTTCTTCTGTACAAGTATTGTGTAAGAAATCAATTGCTTCTATAACAGGGGTTCCAGATGTCCTTGTAGCTCTGTAAACCTTCATGCAATTAATGCACCCCTCTCTGTCCCATCCTCAACATCCCCCTGGGACAGACAACAACACTGAACCTGGAGCATGGTCCTGGCTGTGGAAAGTGCTACTGAGTGGAGAAAAAATCCAGTACAGTTCCACCCACTTAAACTGTGTTTTGAAAGAACACATTTTATGGGATACAGTAAATCCCCAGTGCATTGCGACCTCTGCATTACAACCCCACGGATTTGCGAGGAAAATGCATATTAATAAATATAATTTATAAATTAATAGAGTATTTGCGAGTTTGGCATTTTGCGAGCCCTTTGACATGACCTAGTTTTCACAAATCCAGGGGTATAACTGTAACTGGCATAAAGGTTGCCATGTTGGACCATTTGGGAAACAGGAAATGGCTTTTGCTTTTTGACACTTCTAATATCACTGTGTTATTTCTGTGCCACTTTGCCAGATTGTCCAGTAGCAGCTGAACTCTTTGACTATTCTGGACCATCTTTGTGCAAAAGTACCTCTTGCAGGCTGTGTCATGCTTCTGCAATACAGTTTACAGATTTTTTTTTTTTTCTCCCCTGTGAAGTTTAGGAAATACAGTTATACTCCCTCCTTCGCAAGGAAAGGGAGAGGCCAAGGCCGTCGCGAAACACTAAGCNGGGAAGTGGTGTGGGATTTAGGCTGTGGGAGCGACTGCAGCAGCCCGGAGAAGCCCACAGCATGGTGGGGGTGGGGAGGTCGGGTTTCTTTCCCTTTAACATCCACCAGTCCTGTGAGAGAGGGGCAGCGCTGCCCATACAGTCCCAGATAAAAGGCTCCTCCTGATTCAGTGGCAGCTGCGCCCTCCCAGCACACAGCTTGCCTCACTTTCGTGGGGCAGTTTCTTGGGTCAGGGACGGGGCACAGTGCTGCCATTGCGAGCTCCCTCCCCGCAGGGCGGGGTGAGTCCCACCCCACAGGCACCACTGCACCGCCCCTCCATGTGTCAGGCAGCTGTCAGCTCACGGACCGCTGAATCATAATTGCGAAAAATTTGCTTCTCAAATGGGCGGGGTAGTAATGGAGAAGTTGCGATGCAGTGGGGATTCACTGTAGTGGTGTTTTGCATTCCAAAGTTAACTGGGACTAAAACTCAGAATAATAGCAAATTTGGCTGCCAAATTTGTGTGCTTAAAAATGTCTAGAAAAGGTGAATTTTGCAGAGGAGGAGCACATACCTACAAGAATGCATAATTATTCACAGCTTTGATTTAATAGGTGATCCTGGGTCCCTTCCGGCTCGGAGTGGCCTGCTAGACCGTGAGGGAACTAGGTTTGTGTTACCGCTCTGGGATGTGCTTTCGGTCTCTGTACGGGTGTTAGATGGTGAGTTGGACTAGATGATCCTCGTGGGTCCCTTCCAACTCATAATATTCTGTGATTCTGTGAATAGGTACTAAAAGCCTAATCCAAAGGGTGGCCTCTATTAACAACTTATTAATACTTTCATTCAGCTCTATGTCTTCAGAAAACTGATTTGACAGGGTTGTTAGGGGGGTTTTTTACACTTTCTAGTGGAATGTCATCTGTGATGAGTTCCTAATTCCATGAATTTGGTTTGCTAACTAAAAAATAAAAATTCATTGGAATAATTTTATTGTGGAATAATTTGGGGTTATTTTTGCTGTGTATTGGATGTTCAGTGATACAGCAGTTGCTCAATTAGGTGTCAGATTATTAAGTTTTTTCCCTGGTTAGTCATGTGCAACTTACTGAATTCATGGCCTCGTGCCTGTATTCGAGATACTGTTTCATTCATGTGTGTTGAATACCAGACAGATACTGCTGACGTGGAACTCAATGAGTCTGAGCATCAAACAAAAGGAAAGATGGAGAGGAAGAGGTCACCAGCCAGATGAATTCATGTTACAGTTAGGTTCCCATGACTACCTGTTTGATAATTCTACAATAATTATGATGTTCACTAATAAGGAAGATCTGGTGGGAGATGTGATCTGGGAGGTAGTGATCATGAAATGATTAAGTTTTCAATAAATAGTGAAATAAAGAGGGGGGCCAGCAAAACATCCGAGTTGATGTCTGTCAGGGCGATTTTTGTTTATTCAAAGAACTGATTAGGAAAGTTCCTTGGGAGTCAGCCCGTTATAACAAGGGGGTCCAGGAGAGCTGGATGTATTTCAAGAATGAACTCTTGAAGGCTCAAAAACAGGCTGTCCCAGTGTGCCATAAAATAAGCCGTAGGGGTAAAAGACCAGCCTGGATGAGTAAAGAAATTCAGAAAGAACTAAGTGAGAAAAAGAGGGTGTATCACCTTTGGAAAAAGGATGAGGTTAATCAGGCCGCATACCGAAGTATTGTTAGGTCATGTAGGAGGAAAATTAGGGAGGCAAAGGCCCACCTTGAACCCGGGCTGGCCACTTCTGTAAAGAACAATAAGAAGAGCTTTTACAAATATATCAGTGGCAAGAAAAAGGGTGGCAGCAACCTCCACTCCCCACTGGATATGGAGGGAAATTTACTAACTAGAGATGAGGATAAGGCTTAGGTACTTAATATCTCCTTTGCTTCTGTCTTTAACAATAAGGTAGATTATCCTCGGGATGATTGGTTACCTGAATCGGTGGATCGGGCCAGGGTACAGTGCAGTCCCCTTGTAATTCAGAAGGAAGTAGTTAGAGACCTGCTGATCCATTTGGATCCCCATATGTCCATGGGACCGGATGGGATTCACCCCAGGGTGATGAGAGAACTGACAGCTGAGCTTGCTAGGCTGCTCTCCATCATTTATCATCAGTCTTGGACCACAGGTGACATCCCAGATGACTAGAAGTGACCCCCATACACAAGAAGGCTCGGAAGGATGAACTAGGAAACTAAAGACCTGTTAGCCTCACTTCAGTTCCAGGTAAAGTTATGGAACAGATAGTCCTGGGAGCTATCATGCAACACCTGCCGGATGGCCAAGAGATCAAGCCCATTCAGCATGGATTTCGGAGGAATAGGTCTTGCTTGACCAATCTGATCTCCTTTTATGAACAAGTAACTTGCCTGGTGGATGAGAGGAAGGCTGTGAATGTGGTGTATCTGAATTTCGATAAACCTTTCAACTTAGTCTCCCATGATATACTTCTGGGAAAGATGACAGCAAGGGGCTTAGACAGAAATATTCTGTGCTGGGTCAGGAACTGGTTGGATGGTTGAGCCCAGAGAGTGGTAGTAAATGGTGTCACATCTAGTTGGCGACCGGTTTCTTGTGGTGTCCCCCAAGGGTCAGTGTTGGGTCCGGTCCTGTCTAACATCTTCATTGATGATATTGATGATGGGATTGAGTCCATCATGAGCAAATTTGCAGACGACACCAAGCTCAGAGCATGTGTTGATCTGTTGGAGGGTAAAATGGCCCTGCAGAGGGATCTGGACAGACTGGAGAGATGGGCAGACTCCAATAAGATGAGTTTTAACAAGTCTAAATGTTGGTTTCTGCACTTTGGTTATAATAACCCCAAGCAGAACTATAGGCTGAGGATGGAGTGCTTAGAGGTGGTCAGGCAGAAAGGGACTTGGGAGAATTAGTGGACAGCGAACTTAACATGAGCCAGCAGTGTGCCCAGATGGCCAAGAGGGCCAACGGCATCCTGGCCTGCATCAAGAATGGTGTGGCCAGTAGGTCAAGGGAAGTTATTCATCCCATGTACTCAGCACTAGTTAGACCGCACCTGGAGTATTGTATCCAGTTCTGAGCCCCTCAATTTAAGAAAGATGTTGAGGTGCTGGTATGAGTTCAGAAAAAAGCAACTAGGATGATAAAGGGGCTGGAAGATAAGCCCATGAGAAGCAGCTTAGGGAGCTGGGTCTGTTAAGCCTAGAAAAGAGGAGGCTCAGGGGTGACCTTATCGCTGTCTATAACTATCTAAAAGGAGGTTGTAGACAAGCGGGGGTTGGTCTTTTCTCTCTGACCCCTGGAGATAGAATGAGAGGTCATGGTCTTAAGCTCCAGCAAGGGAGGTTTAGACTTAACATTAGGAAAAAGTTTTTCACCGAAAGAGTCATCCGGTATTGGAATGCCTTGCCCACAGAGGTGGTCGAGTCGCCGTCCCTGGAGGTGTTTAAGGGTAGACTGGATGAGGTGCTGAGGGTCATGATATAAATGTTATAGATGTTAGGATTTAGTTGGATTATAGGTTGGACTAGATGATCTTCAAGGTCTTTTCCAACCTTATCAATACTATGATACTGATTTGAGGATTTAGAAAATTATAGATTTTAGTGAGTCAATAGAAGCTTAGAGAATTAAGGATTTTAGTGAAATTAGTGACATTTTAGAAGGATTAGTAGGTTTTAAAAATCATTCAATTGGCCTGAAAATTAAGACTGAATATTAAAGGTGAAAAGCCTTGTCTCTCTGTCCTGAAGGGTAAACCAAAGGTGGTGCTAGCCAAAACAAGGGGAAAAGAATGTAGAACATCGGAGTGGATTGGTTGGAGGGCTTATGGCATGGTGTAAATTTATGACATAATGTTGAAGGGATGCATATTCATGAAGTAATTTCCATATGTATGAGGCAAGGATATAAAAATAGGAGGCGATGGCTTCTGGCACATGACAGGGCAGGGGACACTGCTGTTCCTCTTTCCTTGGTTCTTGGACCAAAATAAACTTTTTTTTTTTCTGCTTGCAAGCAACTAGCTTGAGTCCTGACTGATTTCCATGAAATCAATACTGTGATGCTATGATACAACAAATCAGACTACTACTGACTTCTTCAGAATGATAGATCTAACATGAATCTTAGCTCAGCATGGCATAGTGGGATGCGTGGTTATGAACTGATTGTTACAGGAAGTTCTGTTCAGAAGGTCAGATAGAGTCAAGAGGGAAACAAGGAGAATGTTACCTTGTCCCAGAGGAAAAATGAATCAATGTTTTCATAGTCAAGATACTGGAAACCTTTTTTCGATCTTAGAAGTACTGTAACATAGTTTCGGAAATAGCATTATGAATAGAATAGGGCAAGATTCAAATTAGTAGCAGTTACTCATTCCACATTAATAGACAGAATTTATCCATATAAAATAGCAGATGCTGTGACCCCGTATACATATGCAAGAAATCTTGTTTAACAGTTAGATGGTATTTTTGCCGTATGCAGTGTTGCTGAAATCCAAGGGGAGGAAAGTCAGAAAAGCGTCTCCCTAGCTAAATTGGAGATTGTGCTAAGCAAGAAGGAAGAAAAAATCTTATTAGGGAGAAATTTTTACTTTCTTTCAAGTTATTCTTCTCCTTATATTGTTTTTCATCTGCAGATAATATGCCTATGACAGCATAGCATTTTTTCAATAATAAAATCACATATAGTAAAATAACAAATGTCTTTTTTCCTTATCTCTCAACGATTCCTTTTCTCTAGAGATCTCTCAAAATTCGTGCAAGAGGTCCCTTGTATGAATTGTCAAAATATGACATTTCATCCACCCACTGTTTTATGCCAACTGGAGCATGTTTTCTAACAATCACTGTTAGTACTTCATTTTTGTGGCCAGAACTGGCATTAGAAATGAATCGTCATGTATTGTTTTTGCTGCATGCATGGGAGACTTGGTGGGCAAATACGTCTTGTATGGAGAATGAGCTCTGTCACTTCTTGCAGCAGGAGGAATGAGAATGCGACCTACGTATTCCTAGTTATTCTCCCAACACCTCTTCCTTGCACCTGTCTCTGTACCTGTCTTGAAAGACTGTGCTTATAATTGATTGATGAAGGAGTCCTGGCCCTCTTCTTGGTAGTTTGATTTCCACTGAACAAAGCAGCTGTGGTGATTCAGTCCCTGGTGCACGTGGAGGAGCTGGGTGGATATAAAGTAGATGCTGTCATTTTTAAGATTCTCTTAACAGATAAATGAATATTTGCTTTATTGCCTTTTTCTCTAAGCAGTGGCCCATCCACCTGTGACTCACTCCTCAGAGGATTAATTTAAATGCATCTTGCATGAGGAGAGCTCCATGGGGAGGCAGGCAGTTCACCCTGTGCTGGGCATCCAGGCCCCAACACTCTTCATGAGGGTTATTCCCTGTTCTACTGAGCGTGTGAAATCGTGCCTCCAGTGGGGTACTGCTCCTCCAAATTGCTTTTCTTGAGAACACATCTAACCTTAATAGCCCCTCCCAAAGGAAACTTGAGTATTTTTCCTTCAAGGTGAGCATCGAAGGAATGAGCAGCATTGGCACTGCCATTCTTGACTCTTGTCCCAGTTGCTGGGGAGGAATCAGCCACCTTGAACTCTTCCTTGCAGGGAGCAAGCTTTGAGGACTGTGATTGAACATCGTTACTGTGAGGGAACAGCAGCATTCCTGTCAGTAAATTCAAGGCTGGGAGAGCATGCATGGAGACCTGCTGTTGTGGAGGAAGGACATGGAGAGATAAACTAACTTGCACTAAGTAGCTTGAAATTAAAAGGAGGTCCCTGATGAACACAGGCTGCATCTTGGGGCACAGAGAGGAGCTGGCATGCTGCCCAGCTGCTCCTCTCTGCTTCACTTGCGGATGACTGAGGTTAGTCAGAAGGTACCACATCATGTGGTATGTAGTGATGCCATGGAGCTATTCGAGTGCTCCCCGGTCCCCCACCTCCCCTGTCAGGCCATGCTGCTGTTCTTATGTTTGTCAACTCCTTGAGCAGCAGCCCAAAGACCAGGCAGTTATTATTGGCTCAGGCATTTGCTAAGGATAGTAAAATCCAGGATGCCTGGCAGGGATATATGTGGCATACATATAAGACTTTCTTGCTTAGCAGGAACAGGGCAGTTAAGCCCTGCAATTGTTTTTCCTCTTGAATTTGTGTCCACCAACACCTTTTCCCTTTCTTCTTGTGGTTTTTTTGACATGTCCTTCCATCCTGTGATGGATTCATTTATTTTAAATTGCTGCTGTATCTTCAGTTGCACAGAGGAAAGATAGCACCAGGAGTCCATTTGCAAAGAGTTTCGCCCCTTCTTTGTGACAGTGGGGCAATGCTCACTTCCAAGGACCTGGCCTTGATCCTCCGGAGTGTTCAGCAGTCTGGTGAGCTGACAACCAGAGAGCACAGAGTCTCCTACTTATGTTCTGGTTTTGAGGAGAAATTTGTGACACCCCACATGTGTACCCTGTATTGGTGAATAGAAATTCAGAAAGTCCTGATGAGGCAATTGAAAACCTTAGATTGAATGCCCTGTGCCCTTTTGTACTCAAAGGAAATGGGAAGGCTTTAGGAACTGGCTCTGGCTCCAGGATTAATAACTGGAAAATCAATTTGTCATTTCCCTGTCATAAATTAAAAGCTTATAGGCCTTATAACATGAGTAAAATAGAGGTTAGTGGCTATTGATGGAGGTCTCAAAGCTCACTCAGCAGAGCAGATCTCTACCATACAATTTAAATTATGTCTCCTCCTCAAGGAATATCTGTCAATATTTGTATTAAAAAAAGACATGCTGTGCTCGAATATTTTATCTGTTTCCACACTGCTGCTGTGATTGTTGCTGCTGAAAGAGGTATGTTCTTGAGGGAGGTTGTGGTCCCGGTTTGATTGCTGTAAGTGACCTTTACATTGTGCATATGTCTGTAGATGTAGTATAAATTAGTCATGTTTAAGCTGATGAGGTGCCAGTGAGGATGTATATCCCTAAGCTGATCCTGCTGGGAACAGAGAACCTCTGCCAGTTCCCTTGTCTGTTGCAGGGAGGTGAGAAGGTAGCCACACCTTTGCAAAAGGGTGCCCAGCTGAGAGTAATGGAGAAGGAGTGATTTGAGTCAGCAGAGCAGGAGTGAAAAAGATCTTTTAAAGTCAGACATGTAGAACTAGAAAGGAGCAGTCTAAGAGGAAATTACCTGCTGGTAAGTTTTTTGTGTCTGAAAGGAAATGTGATTTAGGCCAAGTAAACCTAGTCTTTTGTTGGGCAGCTGACGAAACGATAGTCAGAAGAGTTTCCCAACATGAACAGGTTTTTTTATGTATCCCTTTAAAGTAAGGCATTTTTCTGCTATGTATGGTTACACAAATGATCTTAGATGACCCAAAGCTTGAATGATCTGACCTGCAGCAATGTAAAAAGGTATTTCCCGCAAATTACTGTGTTTTTGTTTATATTTATTTATATTGCTATTTTAAGTAATTTTTTAGTAGAAAACTCTAATCAATTTAATTGAAACAGATGTAGTTGCCAGATATTTTAGTCATTTGTGCACAAGGTATTGCTGTTAGGTACATTGATTAAAAATAAATAAATTGAACCATTCACAAGACTCCAACATTATCAGACACACACAGATTCCAATGTTTTTTCAGTCAAATAGTAGCTTAATTTTCTTTTTAGTCTATGATTACCATTCTGTATCTTTTTACATTCCAGAAGCTGAAGTGATTGATGTCTACAGCCTCTCTTAATCATGTTTTTATCTTAATTTGATTATAAGAATCACTTTTTTTTCCTCCTTAAAGTGTAACGATGAAATAGACTTCTAATAAATTATCTGTTCTGTCACTGTTATGTTCAGCAGTAGCAGATGAAAGAGGTTGTTGGACAAGGGGTTCTTTGTTTTGTGGTTTGGGTTTTCTTTTTAATCTCCAAAGAGACTTTGCTGTATGTAACTTAAATTCCTATAGAGGCTGTAGGATCTGTAGCGTCAATATGGGTCTGGCATAAGTGCATGTATTGGGAATAAATCTCTATGACATCTCTTTTAAAAAAACCATAAGAAATCACAAAAAATAAAAACCAACCCACTTTACAGACTAGGCACACTATTCAAGTCCCAAAGCTCTGCATCTAGTCAATTTATATTACAAGTAGGTTTAAAAAATAATCACTGAGAGTTGTGTTAGATTTAATCACCTTTCCTGCAGTGTTTAGCTTTTCAGTAAAAGGCAGAGTTCCTTTTATTCAGCTTCCAAAGGCATATAGCTACTGCTTTCTGTGTTTAACTGAGCAAGAAAACAATAAACCTGGTTTGCATTTAAATGTTAAGACAAAAATAAAGAAGGAAGAAAAAGCACTTTATTTTTTTATGTAGGAGTGTAAAAAATGACAGATGATTTGTGGCAGCAATTCCAATATTATGAAGGTTCTGCATTGGCAAGTGTGTCTTATGTGGTCTTGTAGCAGCTAACACATCAAGACCAGCTTATCAGTGAAAACAAAAAGAAGTATTTTGTATAATTATTTTTTTTATAAAGTATATTGCATTGACAGTAGTGAAGGACGCTGTGAAAGAAGGAATGCCTAAGGGTAGGAAGTTAATGTTAGGCTTAGAAGATTGGATGTTTTTTGCGTAGACTTTGCTGTGTTGCATCAGATAGCATTTCTTTGTCATCAGTTCTTTGTACTGAATAGGATAATAGCACTGAAATTTGCGTCTAATATAGGACTAATTTAAGTAAGAGCCTAAGAAAAGTGATATTCTAGTGATGTGAGGGGACTACTGAGTTCTGTAAAAGATGCAATGTTTCCATTAAATCTCAGACACTGTCAGATGTACGAGCCAAACAGCCTCTCCCTCTTCCAAGGAACAACCTGTTATAAAGGACATTCAGCCTGACCACAGGCAGGCATGTTAGATCATGTCCATTCTCTGTGAGCTATTCACTGCAAGTAAAGGAGATGGGTATTGCTACTTGCTGTTTTTTTAACTTTACTTTCCCTGCTTCAGGCAGCACCTTTAGTTGTCTGCAGGGGTCATAGCAGTAAATGTGTTGACTGTTACTTAATCACATACCCCAATTAAGTTGTACCAGTTGTAGGTCAGAGGCCTGCTGTGTTAAGGGCTCCACAACTGATTGATAGCTCTCTTTTGAGAAAGGGGATTCTGGAAAGTGAGACCAAACAGGGGAGCAGAGTGCTTGTGGCTTCGCAATCAGACTGTCGGGGCAGTGCTGGAGGAGGAAAATGAGAGTGCCTTGTGCATATCCATGAAGGGCTTCTCTCCTTGGGTCAGGAGGGTAACAGAGCACAAAAGCTTCTGTTCCGAGCAGCTGAGCAGGAGAGGAGGGGAAGCGAGCAGCAACTGCTAGAGAGCTGAAGAGAATGTGAGGGACTGATCAGGAAGAGAAGCCCACAAAGAATGAAGTAGTTGATTTGAAATCATTGTTCTTACCGTACGTCGCCCTTGCCTGGGCTTTCCCTTTCATCACCCGCTGGGTTCCATTAAAATAGTCCTTGGATGAGCTGTGTTTCTCCCACCTTTTTTTTGACAGTGCCTTAAAACACATACTACTCAAGATGTTCCCCATAACTAAACTATACAGTAACGATAATATATCTCCTTTAACATTCTGTATCTTCTGAGCACTTGGTTGTTCTTTTGTCTTTTTGGGCTTTGATACAAAGTGTAATAGGCTTGTAACACTTTATAGGGTTAAAAAAATTTGGGTTTGTTTTTCTTTTTTATTGTAAAGACCTAGAGAGACTAGAAATAAATGATCTGAGGTTTGGGTACGATATTGCAGTAGTAAACTGTGTAGCATTAATATATCCACAGTTCCCTGCTGCTTAAATTGAAGTGTTCTTTATGTATCATGAAATTTATATCCATAACATAGAGGACTGATGAGATTAGGGCCTTGTGTATTTGAATTTAAGGAAATGTGTGTAATCCTTGTTAGTGCTGCTTGCAGTGTATTCCTTACATTGTATGAATTCCTTACGTTATATGCTTTCAGTGGCATTGTAAAGTAGTCAAAATTCTGAGTGAATGATAAAGCATCTGAATAAGAAAATCAAATATAAACTAGGAAATGGCTCTGTTCCTTTCAGCTTGCTATTAAGAAGGAAAATTAGCTGGGAAAAGTATAGCGAGAGGGCAACAGTATTAACCTTCAGATTAGAAAATGTTTTATCACCAGGAGAATAGGTTGAACTACATAAATCTGTGCCCACTAAGAAGGAATTAGCTGTTTAATAGAGAATGTAATTGAAGTTTAAAAAAACCCAGCTAATTTCACTAATGTCAATACAGACTTCTTGTTTCACTTGCATAGTTATGGCAGGACAGTAGACAGTGTAGGAAACTCCGAAGAGCAGCTGGGTTTTTTTGATGGGCTTTTTCAAATGGAAAAAACTGTTCAGAAACACTGAGTTAGTTCAGAAATAGTTTCCGTCTCTCACTGAATATTGTGTTGAATGCCAACTGTGGTGATAAAACCAAATGTGTACACGGCATAGCACAAAATTTAATTATCTTGACAATTAAAAGTAAAATCCTTGCAGGTTATCACTGTGTGTTGTGTTAGGCAACTCGAATTATAGAATGATAGTAAATTTGACACTGAGAAGTGAATCATAGTTGCACCAGCAGGACAGCGGGTTTCTGAAAGAGAAACATCTCAAAAAGAAATGTCTGTATTGGAGGCAGATGCTGGCTGTACTGTCTCGAGGCTGAAGTTTTGCAGCAGCAGATCTGCTTCTGCTGCCTCACTGAAGTGTTTCAAACCCAGGGGATCAGAATGTTGCCTAGTGGGTGCAGTCATTGTGGCTCCCACCACATCCCTTATGCTCTGGGTATATGACTTGCTATATAGACACCTGTGCTCACTGAGATGGAATGTGAGTGTGAAGTAGGTTCATAGTCTTTGCACTATAATGGTCCTGGTTGAATTTGAACCACCATGCCAGAAGACATTTGTTTTCTGTCCCATTTTATCTATTGATTAAGCTATTTCCCTTTCAGTCCAGATGATGCCTCTCCCTGCTTTAGCCTGTGCTGCCCTTTAAGCTGTCCTGAAGGGGAATAAGTGGCTCCTGGGCCTTTCTTTTGAGGCTGCTGCTTCCATAATGAGCCTCTCTGTGCAGCGCATTTCAGGCACATTTTCTGTTTATGTAATTCCTCTATTTCTTTCTACTTCATAGTGGCAAAACAAAACCCCTAACTTACTGAAGTATAAAATTACTGTGTGCTCACCTTCCAGCACAGGAGAAGCTGGATTTATTTAACCTGCTATGTTTCATGTCTATTTTCTTTTTCCAGTATTTGACTGCAATTTTGAATCTCCTTGTGAGCTGGAATATTCCTTTACCTCAAAAGATCAGGAAAACCCCAACAACCCCTGGGTCAGATTGAGTGCAGAGAAGATCTCCCAGCTAAACATTCTGGATGGGCCAGAGAGAGATCATTCTCAGAGTACACCTAAAGGTAAGAAAAATACAACCATGTAGTGACTTCAGTGTAATGATTAGTTTTAAAAACAAAACACCCTCGCTCTTGCACCCCAAAAAACCCTGACAAAAAAACCCAACCCCCATCTAAACAAATGTGTCTTTCTGGAATGCTAAAGACAGTTATAATCCTTTTACTTTGGCAAACAATGAATGCAAACAATACAGTAAACAAAAAGGGGTCATTCTGCCTGTGAGATCCATTTTCATCTAAAGGCAACTGTCATCATATATATGGGAAACAAAGTATCAAATATAATATTGTGTATAGTCCGAATTTAGCTGGCCCATGCTGTAGATGGCATTTGGATGACAACTATACTATAGTGCTTATGTTTAAGTTCATTCAGGGTTTGGAAGAGTCGAGTCTTTGCTCTAGGTCCTGTTTCCTGCTTGCATATTTGAAGACCATTATACGCAAGATCCTTGTGTCCAGGGCTTAGGTTCTCTGTTTGGTAAGAAAGTAAAAGACGGGAGTTCACAGGTTCACAGGTTATTCCAAGTTGGAAGGGACCCTCAGTATCATCTAGTCCAACTCCCCACCAACTAGACCATGTCACTGAGCTCCTCATTAAGTCTTCCCTTAAACACCTCCAGAGATGGCGACTCCACCACCTCCCTGGGCAGTCCATTCCAATGAGCAATCACTCTCTCTGTGAAAAACCTCTTCCTAACATTCAGTCTAAACCTCCCCTGGCACAGCCTAAGGCCATGTCCTCTCGTTCTGGTGTCATCAGCCAGAGAGAAGAGATCCACACCCACCTGGCGGCAACCTCCCCTCAGGTAGTTGTCAACAGCAATGAGGTCCCCTCTGAACCTGCTCNTGGTTGCCAGCTGGATGTGGCACCACTCACCAACACTCTCTGAGCTTGTCCATCCAACCAGTTCCTAACCCAATATAAAATGCTTCTATCCAGTCCATGCTCTAAGAGTTTCTCCTGAAGCTTACCATGGGAAACCATGTCAAAGGCTTTGCTAAGGTCCAAGTACACAACATGCACGGCCTTTTTATCGTCAACCAGGCGAGTCACCAGTTTATAAAAGGAGATTAGGTTGGTCAGGCAAGACCTGCCTCTCCTAAATCCAGTCTGACTAGTTCTAATGTCGTGGTAATTTTGCAGTTGCTGCGTAATAGCACACAAGACTATCCATTCCATGACTTTGCCCGGGGGCTGACAGATCTGTAAGAAAAAAAGATCCTATCTCTAAAGAGAGCAAAGAAGGCTGAAAAGAAGGGAGTGCAACAGACTTGTCTCCTTTCTTGGAAGAAAATTTGGTTAGTTTGAATTACTTTTTCTGCTCATGATCATATCTGTGAACAGCAGGATATTTTATTAAGGTTATAATTTTTAAAAAATTTTAGATGTATTTGTGCTGTTCTAATCCTGGGAAAGCAGAAAAATTCTTAATATCCTTTTGGCTGTTTGTGACATCTGTTTAAAACCCCTCCCTGTAAGAGTCAGGTGGTATGGATGACAGTGTAACTACAAAAATGGAAATGGCGGAGTTAGGGCTGCAACCTTTATCAAGGAAAACAAAGAGTTATCAGGAAGGACAACAAAAATTATGAGGGATATGGAACAGTTCCTGTACTAGAAAAAACTAAACAGACAAAAATTTTATTCTGTATGCAGTGGTGGGACTTTAAAATGTCTTTAAAATGCACACCGAAAAGCAATGGAAAGCAGCCATGAATTTAGGGGCTTCTAGGTGTAGAACAAGTGAGTGGAGATATTTTTCATGTAGTAATTGTGCTAATAAGGTACATGAATTAGTGCTACTGGAGCCAGAAGTATGCATAAATTTAAAGAAAGATCAGATGAATTTTTGCAGAGTACATTCATCACTGTTTAATTCAGTGGTCTGTTTAGAGTCAAAAAGCCTCTTAAACAGAAAGCCGCAGGTGGAAGGATCCCTTTCTTACTAGCCAGCATCAGAGATAGCATTTGACTTTGCAGAGCTGCAGTCTGACTGTTTGTGACAGTTATTATATTCAGGTAAATACTGAGGAAGTTTTCAGTGCTGCTTTCATTCATATTCTGTTTCTTTGTCCATATTAGTAGTATAGTACTTTTTCTCCAGATAGCCGTTATAAATTAACTTTTAAGGCCCATTGATTTATCAGCAGACCAAGTCATTTTGGTGTGATCTGTGTCGTGTGTAAAGCCAGATGGACTACATTTGTACTGCATGCAAATATCTTCTAATTTCTTCATCAACAGGCGTACTAAATTTCTTGCTACAAAGGTACAGTTCAGGGAAGATTTGAGGTAAATGAGAATGTCTGCTTTTGTTCTCCTTTTTCTTAAATTCTAGTGCAAGCTGACTGCCACTGAAATTTAGGCATTAAAACCTTGTTTTGAATTGAGAAGGGTAGCTGTCACTTTCCTGGAGTAGGGGAAAATGAGAAAACCCACACGGAACTAAATACGTATAGTGTTCCAAGTGGAGAGCCTGGCCAGGTCAACATGGTTCTCCATATTGTGGACATATGGTTCTTTTGGATGGTTTTTGGTAGAGTTACACCTTTGTCTGTACTCAGTTTCACATGTCTGCTAAAGCAGAAGAAAGGGAGACGTTGGCTGCCTCTAGAGCCCCAAAGCAAAAGTGGTATTGGTTGATTTCCAACTGCTTAACAGAAAAAAATTAAATTTCTAAGCCCAAAGTTTGTTTTTTTAAAATCTGGAATATAGGCAATTTGGGCTGAAGCATGTGTTCTGCTGTTTTCTCCTGTTCTGAGGGGCAGGTAACCAGTGTCATATTGATTGAGTGGATTTAGATTTGTGAAGCATCGGAGTGGATTATTTGAGATGTTTTTTTTGCTTGTCTGTTTGTTTTTTTAATTTATCAGGCATGTTGGACATAGTGGTAATTTAATCTTACTCCTCAGTAGAGCTGTAGGTCTGCAACTCATAGAAGACTGTAACTCTTGCTCGTGTAAAGCCTCATTTGAAAATCAACACTTGGAGCTAGCATCTCTGTATTTTAAATCACTTTAATTATGGCTGTTTGGCATAGATAGTTGTGTGGTCTGTTTCAGTCTGAAATAATTAAGCACAGTAGTTCCAACCCCCCCTGTTTCCTGCAAATTGTACTTGCAATTATCTCAATCTCATTTAATCTCCTTTGCAGACAGTAATGCACAGAGATAAACAGATAGCTTAACTAGATTTTGGGATGGTTTAGCTCATCCTTGTCACTTGGTTATCAGGTCATGTCAAGACATTGATAGAGACAAATGCCTCTGGTATGATTCACTGTGCTTCATACAAGTTTCTGTAGAAGTTTCAGTAGAAAATCATTGGTAGATCTCTCAAAGAAAGACATTGGAAGAACTTCTATATTTTTGTCCCTGTCCCACCAGTATGGTACATCTCAGTGTCAAGAAATCAGAATAGATCGTGGATTAAGATGCCTAGAGTGAGAACTAGTTTTGGATGTCTCAGCATTTGGTTACAGTCTCATTTTGGCACTTGACTCACTTGGCATGTTCAGCAGGAAGTGTCACACAAATCATTCTGAATAGGAATAGAGGGTGAGGTGGCAGAGTTTGGTATTAAATTATTCAGGGTAAAAGATTGAAGGTCTAGTTTGTGAGGAATTGAAAAAGAATGCTTAACCAGGTAATAGTGGTTGGTGAAATTCAGTGTAGATTGTTTAAGTTGAGGTGGGGGGAGAGACAATTAGATTTTGGCGTATATACAGATTCTGAGCTGATTACAGTCACCTAAGTTGATTTGAGTGTAAGAGTATGTCTTGGGGCTGGTTTAGAGGGGTATGAATTGAATTTAGAGATACTTGAATAATAGAAAAAAATAAGAACTTCACTGGGAGAAAGGAAAAAAAATTAATATGACAAGTATATATATCACAGTATTGATAAGGTTGGAAAAGGTTGAAAGGTTGAAAAAGGTTGGAAAGGTTGAAAATCATCTAGTCCAACCTATA
>WEKX01000940.1:2594-21197 GCA_013390025.1 Pitta sordida | reverse complement strand
CCTCCTCCTCCTCCTCCTCCTGCCACCCAAGGACGTCTACTTTATCCTCTCAGGTGAACTCCCAGTCCTCTGGGCAGGTGGCTGCCAAGCCCCAAGTGTCTGTGACGGCTGCTATCCCACACCTGAAAACCTCCACCCTGCCTCCGCTGCCTCTGCCCCCTCTGCTGCTGGGGGAGGATGACCTGGAGAGGTAAGGGGGGGGTGGAATCCACAGGGGTTCTCTGTGAGGGGAGTTGTTGGGGTCCCTTTCGACTCAGAGTAACCCGGGAACCTTTCAGGTCCTCACCCCTCACCTCGGGTCTGGCTGAGGGCAGTTGTTGTGTTGTCCCTGTGTTGTCTCCTCTCAGGTCCTCACCCCTCACCTTAGGTCTGGCTGCTCCTTGGCAAAGATTTCCCTCTTTTTTAAAGATTTCCCAATATTTTAGCTGATTTTTGTGGATTATTATCCAGGAATTTTTTTTTTTAACCTTTTTTTTTCCCTTTTCTGTGGCAACAAAAGGTCATTTTTATCCCTGACCTCAGGCCTGGGAAGGGAGGGATGGAGCCAAACTTAAAAAGTGACTTTTTGGGGATTTTGTCCCCCAATAAAAGGGTGTCATTTTGCTGAGTCTGGTGGCAGCTCCACGTGGCCCTGACTCTGCAGAATCCCCCCCTTCCCCTTCCTGTTTATATGGGCACAACCTTTATTTTTGAGCCTGGGGAACATTCCAGCCCTGAGCCCCATGAAAGGGTTGGGAAAGGGCTTGGAAAAAGTATCCAAAGACAGACAAACCTCCCCCTTGGGTTTGAGCTCTCCAAAATTCCCCAGCTGGATTTTGGAGCTCCCAGGGGAGCAGGAAAAGCTGCTCTGGGAGGAAACTGGGACATCTGGGGGAGCCCCTGGATATAAAAACCCCTCCAGGGGGTGGCTGAGGAGCTCCCAGGAGCCTTTGTTGGCTTGGGGTGGTCACATTTTCTCTTCTCTCCTTGGTTTCCTCACCTTTGGTGAAGCCCCAGACCCGTCTGGGTGCTCTGGGCTGGCTGAACTCAAGGTGCTGGGGGGCAAAAATAATATAAAAATGGCCAGAAAATGTGGAATTTGGGGGGAAAATTGAGGGAAGGAGCCTCCTGGAGGGCTGGGCAGTGCAGGTTGATCCTACAGATACATCTTCACCCTTCCCACCAAGGATTCTTTGTGTGGATTTGGAGGGATGAGTGGAGAAAGGCTGAGCCTGGGATGTGACCGTTAATGGTGGGACTGGATCCTGTAGGACATTTCCAGTGAAATATTCCCTCTGACGTTTGCCTGGTGTTACCCTGCTCCTCTCAGCCCATCCGTCCTCTCCCGGGTTTCCTGATCCTTCCCCGACTCGATTTCCCAAGGGATTGTTGCGCAGATGAGGCAGAACCTGATAAAATAATTGGGATCACGAGCTGCTTCCGTCAGTGTTGAGAAACACCACACCAAACCTGCCCCCAAAAACACACCTTGAGGGGGTGGGGGGGGGGTTGGTTCGTTCTTTTTCCCTTTTCCNCTCCGCTGCCGCCGCTGCCTCCGGCTCCCGCCGCCGTCCCGCCGCTGCCGCCGGCCCAGGGGACTCCTGCCCACCCCCCTCCTCCCGCAGCCCCCACGCCTTTGCCACCCTCCTCCTCCTCCTCCTCCTGCCACCCAAGGACGTCTACTTTATCCTCTCAGGTGAACTCCCAGTCCTCTGGGCAGGTGGCTGCCAAGCCCCAAGTGTCTGTGACGGCTGCTATCCCACACCTGAAAACCTCCACCCTGCCTCCGCTGCCTCTGCCCCCTCTGCTGCTGGGGGAGGATGACCTGGAGAGGTAAGGGGGGGGTGGAATCCACAGGGGTTCTCTGTGAGGGGAGTTGTTGGGGTCCCTTTCGACTCAGAGTAACCCGGGAACCTTTCAGGTCCTCACCCCTCACCTCGGGTCTGGCTGAGGGCAGTTGTTGTGTTGTCCCTGTGTTGTCTCCTCTCAGGTCCTCACCCCTCACCTTAGGTCTGGCTGCTCCTTGGCAAAGATTTCCCTCTTTTTTAAAGATTTCCCAATATTTTAGCTGATTTTTGTGGATTATTATCCAGGAATTTTTTTTTTTAACCTTTTTTTTTCCCTTTTCTGTGGCGACAAAAGGTCATTTTTATCCCTGACCTCAGGCCTGGGAAGGGAGGGATGGAGCCAAACTTAAAAAGTGACTTTTTGGGGATTTTGTCCCCCAATAAAAGGGTGTCATTTTGCTGAGTCTGGTGGCAGCTCCACGTGGCCCTGACTCTGCAGAATCCCCCCCTTCCCCTTCCTGTTTATATGGGCACAACCTTTATTTTTGAGCCTGGGGAACATTCCAGCCCTGAGCCCCATGAAAGGGTTGGGAAAGGGCTTGGAAAAAGTATCCAAAGACAGACAAACCTCCCCCTTGGGTTTGAGCTCTCCAAAATTCCCCAGCTGGATTTTGGAGCTCCCAGGGGAGCAGGAAAAGCTGCTCTGGGAGGAAACTGGGACATCTGGGGGAGCCCCTGGATATAAAAACCCCTCCAGGGGGTGGCTGAGGAGCTCCCAGGAGCCTTTGTTGGCTTGGGGTGGTCACATTTTCTCTTCTCTCCTTGGTTTCCTCACCTTTGGTGAAGCCCCAGACCCGTCTGGGTGCTCTGGGCTGGCTGAACTCAAGGTGCTGGGGGGCAAAAATAATATAAAAATGGCCAGAAAATGTGGAATTTGGGGGGAAAATTGAGGGAAGGAGCCTCCTGGAGGGCTGGGCANGACCCGCGTGCGGCCGGAGCCGAAGGAGGCCGGCGCGGCGGAGCCCAAAAAGGCCCCCAAACCTGGGAAAGCGGAGAAGGCTCCCTCGGAGGCCGAGAACGCGCCCCACGCCAACGCCGAGCACAAGGAGCCCCGAGCCAAGGAGGAGAACGCGGAGAGGAAACAGCCCGGCCCGCGGGAGCCCAAAGCCACGGGAACAAAGGACGCCAAGGCCGGGGAGGAGCTGGTGACCCCCANGGTCCTCACCCCTCACCTTAGGTCTGGCTGCTCCTTGGCAAAGATTTCCCTCTTTTTTAAAGATTTCCCAATATTTTAGCTGATTTTTGTGGATTATTATCCAGGAATTTTTTTTTTTTAACCTTTTTTTTTCCCTTTTCTGTGGCGACAAAAGGTCATTTTTATCCCTGACCTCAGGCCTGGGAAGGGAGGGATGGAGCCAAACTTAAAAAGTGACTTTTTGGGGATTTTGTCCCCCAATAAAAGGGTGTCATTTTGCTGAGTCTGGTGGCAGCTCCACGTGGCCCTGACTCTGCAGAATCCCCCCCTTCCCCTTCCTGTTTATATGGGCACAACCTTTATTTTTGAGCCTGGGGAACATTCCAGCCCTGAGCCCCATGAAAGGGTTGGGAAAGGGCTTGGAAAAAGTATCCAAAGACAGACAAACCTCCCCCTTGGGTTTGAGCTCTCCAAAATTCCCCAGCTGGATTTTGGAGCTCCCAGGGGAGCAGGAAAAGCTGCTCCAGGAGGGAATTGGGACATCTGGGGGAGCCCCTGGATATAAAAACCCCTCCAGGGGGTGGCTGAGGAGCTCCCAGGAGCCTTTGTTGGCTTGGGGTGGTCACACTTTGTCTTCTCCCCTTGGTTTCCTCACCTTTGGTGAAGCCCCAGACCCGTCTGGGTGCTCTGGGCTGGCTGAACTCAAGGTGCTGGGGGGCAAAAATAATATAAAAATGGCCAGAAAATGTGGAATTTGGGGGGAAAATTGAGGGAAGGAGCCTCCTGGAGGGCTGGGCAGTGCAGGTTGATCCTACAGATACATCTTCACCCTTCCCACCGAGGATTCTTTGTGTGGATTTGGAGGGATGAGTGGAGAAAGGCTGAGCCTGGGATGTGACCGGTAATGGTGGGACTGGATCCTGTAGGGCTTTTCCAGTGAAATATTCCCTCTGACGTTTGCCTGGTGTTACCCTGCTCCTCTCAGCCCATCCGTCCTCTCCCGGGTTTCCTGATCCCTCCCCGACTCGATTTCCCAAGGGATTGTTGCGCAGATGAGGCAGAACCTGATAAAATAATTGGGATCACGAGCTGCTTCCATCAGTGTTGAGAAACACCACACCAAACCTGCCCCCAAAAACACACCTTGAGGGGGTGGGGGGGGGGTTGGTTCGTTCTTTTTCCCTTTTCCTGGAGGAGAATTCCTGACTATTCAAACCCAGAGGGAAAAATACATTCTGCTCAGGCAGCTCTGCCCAGTCTGAACCAAACTCCTGGTGACTGGACTTTTAAAAAATCAGTTTTTAGGAGGGTTTTTTTTTAGCAATATCCAGGAGTTGAAGCCTCGTTTCGTCACCAAGAGGTTCAGAGTTGGTGGTGGGGAGAGGTCTGTGTTTGTGGTGGGCATGGCCAGGCTGTGAATTTAATTTGGTGGCGATCAAGGGGGTAAAAAGTGGGTTCTGGCTGATCCTCTGAGCTGTCTGACAGGAAACTCCAGCTCCATCTGCCAGCTGAGCAGGTTCTAGTGCAGACCTGAGTGTTTGTTAAATGATCTTCAACCCAACTTTCCCCTCCTGGTGTATCAGAGCCCTTTTATTTTATCTCACCTTTCATTTTGACCCTCCTCAAAGCTTCTCCTGCAGGAGCAGTCTCTGTTCCATCCTGACTTTTCCTCTGTGTGTGTTTTTAACTTTCCTGAGTTCAGTCCAAAGGAGATCCTTCCTCCCAAACCCGTGAAGAAGGAGCGCGAGCAGAGACCCCGACATTTACTGACCGACCTCCCGCTCCCCCCGGAGCTGCCGGGGGGGGACCCTTCTCCTCCCGACTCCCCGGAACCAAAGGCAGCCACACCACCTCAGCAACCCTTCAAAAAGAGACCAAAGTAAGGGCTGCTCACCCCTCTGGGGGGGCTCTTTGTTTCCTCCCCTCCATAAATTCCCATTTCTGGGGGAGTTTTTTGGGGTTATTGACGCCGTTTCCTGAGGGTTGGTTGGTGTTTTTAGACCCTCAGCAGTTCAGGAAGTTGCTGCAGAGTGTCAGGTTCAATCTCCAGCCTCACCTGCCCCAAATGCTCTTTTTATATATTGGATTAAATTGTGTCCACGGCCCCCAAAACCTCCTGGTGAGCATCCCTGTGTCACAGCTCTTGGTGCTTTGGTTGTTCCGAGCAGGAGATGTCTGTGTTTGCTTTGGTCCTGGGATTGCCCTGGAGAGAAGCTGTGGGTGCCCCTGGATCCCTGGGAGTGTGCCAGGGCCAGGTTGGAGCAGCCTGGGGCAGCGGGAGGTGTCCCTGCCCAGGGCAGGGGGTGGCACTGGATGAGTTTTAAGGTCCTTTCCCACCCAAATCTTGTTCAAGGCATAGGGAACTTCCCCTGGTAACAGAACCCTTGGAGTTCTGCACAGACTTTTAACTATAAACCCCATCTCCAGCATCTTGAAAACTATCCCAGCTGCTCATTTTTGGTGTCCAGGACAACGGTCCCACCCAGCACTGCCTGTCCCTGGAGCACTGGGGATTATCGGGCAGAACTCACGGAGTGACATTCACGGCACTCTCCAGAACACGGAAATTCTTGGAGCGCAGAGCCAAGTGCTCGAGCTCTGGGGTTTGGGCACCAGCTGGGCAGTGGGGCAGGTGTTTGTGGGGTGTCTCACCCCCTGTTCCCACACCCTCTCCCAGAATCTGCTGTCCTCGCTACGGGGAGCGGAGGCAGACGGAGAGCGACTGGGGCAAGCGCTGCGTGGACAAGTTTGACATCATCGGCATCATCGGAGAGGGCACCTACGGGCAGGTGTACAAAGCCAAGGACAAGGACACAGGTGAGGCTGGGCTCAGCTCCAGCTCAGCTGCCCTCCCCTGAGCCCTCAGCACCCGTCCTGGCGCTGCTGCTTGGTGACAAACTCCTGTGGAGCTGGAGGTGGCATCGGCAGGAGGAGGCCCTGAGTCAGTGCCCAGGTTCCCTGTGAGCCCTTGAGGGGTGATTTGTCCCCTGCTCCGGTGGCAGCGGCAGCCACAGGTGCCAGCTGGAGGTGGCATCGGCAGGAGGAGGCCCTGAGTCAGTGCCCAGGTTCCCTGTGAGCCCTTGAGGGGTGATTTGTCCCCTGCTCTGGTGGCTGTGGCAGCCACAGGTGCCAGCTGGAGGTGGCATCGGCAGGAGGGAGCCCTGAGTCAGTGCCTGGGTTCCCTATGAACCCTTGAGGGGTGATTTGTCCGCTGCTCTGGTGGCGGTGGCAGCCACAGGGGGGGACAGCTGGAGGTGGCACCGGCAGGAGGGAGCCCTGAATCAGTGCCCAGGTTCCCTGTGAGCCCCTGGGGTGGGGTTTGATTTGTCCCCTGGCCACAGGTGCCAGCTGACCCCCTGCTTTTTCAGAGGGCCTGTGCCAGGATTTATTTAATAATTTATTTATAATTTAATTTATATCCTACCCTACCAGTCCTGGGCAGGACGAGTCCAGGCAGAGCAGTTTCACCCGGAATTGGGGTGGCACTAAACCTGCCCGCGGTTGGGTGTCGGCGGCTCCATCCCAGGAGCCCCCGGGGGAGGCTGAGGGGGGGTTTGCAGGGGGTGACCCCCAGGTGTGGCTGTGCCAGGTGAGCTGGTGGCCCTGAAGAAGGTGCGGCTGGACAACGAGAAGGAGGGATTTCCCATCACGGCCATCCGGGAGATCAAGATCCTGCGGCAGCTCATCCACCGCAGCGTCGTCAACATGAAGGAGATCGTCACGGACAAACAAGATGCACTGGATTTCAAGAAGGACAAAGGTACCCGTGGCTGCGGGGAGGGTGGGTTTCCAGCAGCAGAGCAGGGATCAAACATTCCCAAGCTCTGGGATGAGTTGGTTCTTGGACGTTCCTCCTTTGTGTGGTGTGAGTTGGGCAGCTGGGCCTGGCCTTTCATGGTGTCACGGTGGAGATAAGGCTGGGAAAGACCCTGAGGATCATCCAGTCCAACCTTTCCTCAAAGGACAGGCTCCGTTTGAGGGGGGCTGTGGCACTGGGAGGATGGTTTCACTCCTGTTTCAGGGGGGCTGTGGCACTGGGAGGGTGGTTTCATCCCCATTTAAGGGGGGCTGTGGCACTGGGAGGATGGTTTAATTCCTGTTTCAGGGGGGCTGTGGCACTGGGAGGGTGGTTTCATCCCCATTTAAGGGGGGCTGTGGCACTGGGAGGATGGTTTCATCCCCATTTGAGGGGGGCTGTGGCACTGGGAGAGTGGTTTAATTCCTGTTTCAGGGGGGCTGTGGCACTGGGAGGGTGGTTTAATTCCTGCAGAGCCACAAGTGAACAGCTTTAAGCAATAAAAAAGCATTTATGGGGTTGCTTCTGACACTGATCAGTGGCCACAGACTTGTTAATAACAGTGTGGGAAGTTTTCTGTGCTCTGTCACTGTGGAAAAAGGGCTTTGACATCCCACCAGCTCTTGGTTGGGACCTTCCCCTCCGTGAGAGGGAAGAGAACAGCACAAACACGAGTTCAAACCATGCAGGGCAGTGATTTCTTCACCAAACCCTCGAGGGGAAAACACCCAGAGCAGGTGGGCACACAGAGGAGTTGGGTTTGAGAGCACATTGAATTTCAGGGCTCAGCTTGGAGGGGCCGCTTGGTTGGGTTGGGGTTGGATTTTAACCCCTCGAGGAGGTCAAAAAAATAAATCTTGTAGGACCTTTGGGCCAAAAGATCACAAACCTGTTAAAGAAAGGAGTGAACAGTGCACAGGAGAGACAATTTGAATTTTGATTCATCCTCTTTTTTTTCTGTTTCTGCTGCTGTTTGTTGTCTCAGGTGCCTTTTACCTTGTGTTTGAGTACATGGACCACGACCTCATGGGGCTGCTAGAATCTGGCTTGGTACATTTCTCAGAGGACCATATCAAGTCGTTCATGAAACAGTTGATGGAGGGGCTGGATTATTGCCACAAGAAGAATTTCCTTCACCGAGACATCAAGTGCTCCAACATCCTCTTGAACAACAGGTAACCCGGGAGTCGGGATCCTGCAGGAGGTTTGGGGGATAATCCCGGTCACAATTGCGATGTCTGGATATCCACCTAAAAAAAATAAAATCCCTCTGGGACTTTGGCTGAGACTTTGTGGTGACACTGATTTTATTTTATTTTTTTGTTACTGGTTGGGTTTTTTTATTCTTTTAATTTTCTCTGAAGTGTTAAATCAGATTTGGGAAATTAAGATGGGGCATATCCTTTTTTATTCTTTTCATTTTCTCTGAAGCGTTAAATCAGATCTGGAGAATTAAGATCCAGGAGGAATTCCTGCCTTGGGAGGGGTTTTCTGGGAGGGTTTTCGGCAGGAATTGGGCTCAGTTGACCCTGGTGGGTCCCTCCAAGCTCGGTGCATCCTGTGATTTAAATCCCAACTCTCCTTCCAAGCAGGTTTGTTTTTGTGTTTTGTCTTTCAGTGGGCAAATCAAACTGGCGGATTTTGGACTCGCCCGACTCTACAGCTCGGAGGAGAGGTGAGGAGAGGGGCTGGGATCCTTCTCTCCATCCCTCCCTTCCCTTGGGGATCCCCAGGGGTCACTCCAGTGTCAGGGGTGCAACCTCCCCTCCACGCACTCCTGGCTGCAATTAACAACCCCTCGTTAATTAGCAGAGGTGGTTGTTGGTGGGAATCCAGCCGGGGTGAGGAGCCAGAGTTGTTGTGCTGCTCCCTGAGGGATTTCAGCCTTTAGAGCCTGTAAAATCCAGGGTATCCCTCGGCCAGGAGTGGAGACCTGACCCTGCCCTGCCTCGTGTCAGCACAGCTGGGCCATGGGAACAGCAGGTTTTGGGGTGTCCCCAGGGTTGGGCAGTGGGAGCAGCAGTTTTTGGGGTGTCACCAGGGCTGGACAATTGAAGGAGCAGCAGTTTTGGGGCGTCCCCACAGCTGGGCAGTGGGAGCAGCAGTTTTTGGGGTGTCACCACAGCTGGGCCATGGGAACAGCAGGTTTTGGGGTGTCCCCAGGGTTGGGCAGTGGGAGCAGCAGTTTTTGGGGTGTCACCACAGCTGGGCACTGGGAGCAGCAGTTTTGGGGTGTCACCAGGGCTGGACAGTGGAATGTCACTAGAGTTGGGCAGTGGGAACAGCAGTTTTTGGGGTGTCACTGGGGATGTGGGAGCAGCAGTCTGGGAACAGCAGCAGTTTTTGGGGTGTCACCAGGGCTGGACAGTGGAATGTCACTAGAGTTGGGCAGTGGGAACAGCAGTTTTTGGGGTGTCACTGGGGCTGGACAATTGAAGGAGCAGTTCTGGGGGTGTCACTAGAGTTGGCCAGTGGGAGCAGCAGTTTTGGGATGTCCCCACAGCTGGGCCATGGAAGGAGCAGCAGTTTTTGGGGTGTCCCCACAGCTGGGCAGTGAAAGGAGCAGCAGTTTTGGAGTGTCCCCACAGCTGGGCCATGGGANTGCTGCTGGGGGAGGAGCGTTACACGCCGGCCATCGACGTCTGGAGCTGTGGGTGAGTCCAAACTCAAACCAAATCAACCGTATTTTACATTTTCAATTTTCATTTCATATTTAACCTATCCATCATTAGGATGGGATTGGGAATTCCCTACACCAGGTCGGGATGGGATTGGGAGTTCCCTACACAGGGTTGGGATGGGATTGGGAATTCCCTGCACCAGGTCGNCTAGAGTTGGCCAGTGGGAGCAGCAGTTTTTGGGGTGTCACCAGGGCTGGGCCATGGAAGGAGCAGCAGTTTTTGGGGTGTCCCCACAGCTGGGCAGCGGAAGGAGCAGCAGTTTTTGGGGTGCTGTGGCCCTGCCCTCACTCTCTCTTTGTTTCTGTGTTGTGTCCCCAGCCGACCCTACACCAACAAGGTGATCACTCTGTGGTACCGGCCCCCGGAGCTGCTGCTGGGGGAGGAGCGTTACACGCCAGCCATCGACGTCTGGAGCTGTGGGTGAGTCCAAACTCAAACCAAATCAACCGTATTTTACATTTTCAATTTTCATTTCATATTTAACCTATCCATCATTAGGATGGGATTGGGAATTCCCTACACCAGGTCGGGATGGGATTGGGAGTTCCCTACACAGGGTTGGGATGGGATTGGGAATTCCCTGCACCAGGTCGGGATGGGATTGGGAATTCCCTGCACACAGGGATGGGATTGGGAATTCCCTGCACACAGGGATGGGATTGGGAATTCCCTGCACCAGGTCGGGATGGGATTGGGAATTCCCTGCACACAGGTCACTTTGTAGCCCTGCTGCAACCCCCGCTCCTCCCCAGCAGAGAAACCCTTCCCTGTCCCAAGGCTCTTCCTGAGGGTTTCCTGGAAGTCACCTCCTGCTTTTCCTCCCTTCCAGCTGCATCCTCGGGGAACTGTTTACAAAGAAGCCTATTTTCCAAGCCAATCTGGAGCTGGCTCAGCTTGAATTAATCAGGTAAAGCCCTTGGCCTGTGTGGGGGAGGCACTGCAGGAGCTGCTGAGCCCTTGTCCCCTCTCCTGCTGCACATCCTGGGGATGGGAATCCTGGGGTGTCCACACCCCCCTCGGGGCTGTGCCTGGGTTTCTGTGCCCTCAGTGAACTTTGCTGGGAGCCAAATTTCCACCCCTAAATTCCTGGTGGTGGAAATCACAATCTTCAGACTGGTTTGGGTTGGGAGGGACCTGGGAGCTGATCCAGCCCAACCTTCCACTATTCCATCCACTGCTCCTCATCCAACCTGGCCTGGAATCCTTCCAGGGATGGAGGGGAGGAGTGGCAGGGCCAGGACCTCTCCCCCCTCCTAATAACCATCTTAAAAAGCTCCTCAGTTGGTGAAACTTGAAGGGATTTTAAAACGCTAAAACTTAAAGAACCATCACAAAAATCTCCTCAGTCTGTAAAACTTGAAGGGATTTTAAAATGTTAATATTTACAGTAAGAGAAATAAAGACTGACTAGAGTTGGGCAGGTTTATAAACTCAAACTCAGCATCCCTGAGCTTTGTTCACCCCTGAGGTTTGAGCCCAGCCCTCAGTCCCTGCGCTTGGGAAGGGGTTTTCTCTGGGATTTGGGGGTCTCTGCTCCTCTGTGCCGTGTCCCCCCCTGACCTGCTGTGCTGTCCCGGTCCCCAGCCGGCTCTGCGGGAGCCCCTGCCCAGCTGTGTGGCCAGATGTGATCAAGCTGCCCTATTTCAACACCATGAAGCCCAAGAAGCAATACCGGCGGCGCCTGCGAGAGGAGTTCTCCTTGTGAGTCCCCCCCTTTCCCTTCTGGGGGGGCTGCTCCCACCTGAGGAGGGCTGGGCTGGGGTCACTGTCCCCTTCCTGAGCTCCTGAGCTGCCTCTGAGGGGCTCCTGGGGACTCCTGGCTTTGGGGGGGTGCACTGGGAGCTCTGATGGGGTCACTGTCCCCTTCCTGAAGGGCTCCTGGGATGGTGGGATAATCCTGAGGGAAGTTTAGTTCTTCTTAAGTGGTGAAAATTGGACTAAATTGGTGACTAATTGGACTAAATAATTGGGGAAAATTGGACTAAAATGGGGAGTCCTGGCTTTGGGGGGTGCACTGGGAGCTCTGATGGGGTCACTGTCCCTTTCCTGAGGGGCTCCTGGGGACTCCTTGCATTGAGGGGGTTGCACTGGGAGCCCCCTCAGAGTGACTCCAGGGACGGTGGGATAATCCTGAGGGAAGTTTAGTTCTTCTTAAATGGTGAAAATTTGACTTAATTCGACTAAATAATTGGTGAAAATTGGACTAAAATATCGGGAGGGACCCCCAAGGATCATCCAGGACACCCCAACAATCCCACCCTGTCCCTGAGCCTTGTCCAACCCCTCCTGGAGCTCTGGGAAGTGCCCAAACCCTGAGGAGTTCAGTGCCCAACCACCCTCTGAGAGGGAAGAACCTTTCCCAAACTCCAGCTTCACCCTCCCAGACACAACTCCAGCCCTTGCTCCCCCCCTGTTGACATCCCCGAATTTGGAATTTGGCTGCACAGATCCCTCTCAGGCTTGAGGGGTCTCTCGAAGTGGCTTCTCCCCGTGACTCCTCCGTGTTTCCCGCTCTCCCCACAGCATTCCCTCCTCTGCCCTGGACCTGCTGGACCACATGCTGACCCTGGACCCCGGCAAACGCTGCACAGCAGAGCAGGCCCTGCACAGTGACTTCCTGAAGGACGTTGACCTCAGCAAAATGGCACCTCCAGAGTAAGTCCCAGCCCTGGGGAAGGAGACGAGGGGTTGTTTCAGTCAGAATTAATGGGTTTGTGGGGCCCTTTCTCCATCCTGCCCTTGAATTTTGTCGTGGGGCTGAGCAAATCGCTGTCCCTGTGCTGTTGGGGTTCTGCCTGGTGACAGGCTGGGTGGGGAAAGCCCGGTTTCTAAAATCAGGTGGGCAAGAGCAGGATGTGGCACGTCCCCGTCCCTGTGCCACGGAGAACTGGCCAGGCCTCGTTAAGGCTGTGTGTTAATTGAGTGGAGGAGTGGAGCAGCAGTTTTCTGTCGCTCCAGTCTGTCCAGCAGATGATAAATCTCTGCTCTGGCTGGTCTGGGTGCTCACAGAGCCTCGAGATCCCTGATTCCCTCAGAGTTCCTCAGGGCAGGGTCTGCCTGAAAGCCCCCAGACCCTCAGAGGTGGGTTTGCACCCATTTGAGGGGTTGTGTGAGATCCCAATGCAAATTACATCATTTCCCTCTAAATTAAGCTGCCTCCCCCTCCTTCTGGGACTTCCCCCTCCTTGGTTCAGCTGCAGCCAGGGCAGTGCAGAGTCAGGGAGTGGGTTGGGAGGGATTTTAAACCCCTGCCATGGGCAGGGACACCTCCCACTAGACCAGACCTAACCCTGTCCAACCCGGCCTTGGGCACTTCAGGGATGGAAGTTCAAGTGTTCAGACCAGATCCAACCCTGTCCGCCCCACCCTTGGACACCTCCATCCCTGGGAGTTCAAGCTTTTAGCCCAAATCCAACCCTGTCCAGATTGTCCTTGGGCACTTCAGAGATGGAAGTTCAAGTGTTCAGACCAGATCCAACCCTGTCCGCCCCACCCTTGGACACCTCCATCCCTGGGAGTTCAAGCTTTTAGCCCAAATCCAACCCCGTCCAGATTGTCCTTCCCTGGAATTCCATCCCTGGAAGTTCAGTGGTTCAGACCAAATCCATCCCTGTCCAACCCACCCTTGGACACTCCAGCTCCACGCCCCACCCAGCTCATCCCCTCCTGTGCTTCCCTCACATCTTCTGAGGATTCCCCTGGTTCCCCTGCCCCTGTTCCTCACTGCTCAGTGTCCCCTCACATCTCCCAAGGATTCCCCTGGTTCCCCTGTTCCTCATGACCCAGCGTCACCTCCATCTCCCAAGGATTCCCCTGTCCCCCTGCCCTCATTCCTCACTTCCCAGTATCCCCTCACATCTCCCAATGATACCCCTGGTTCCCCTGCCCTCATTCCTCACTGCCCAGTGTCCCCTCACATCTCCCAAGGATTCCCCTGGTTCCCCTGTTCCTCATGACCCAGTGTCCCCTCCATCTCCCAAGGATTCCCCTGTCCCCCTGCCCTCATTCCTCACTTCCCAGTATCCCCTCACATCTCCCAATGATACCCCTGGTTCCCCTGCCCTCATTCCTCACTGCCCAGTGTCCCCTCACATCTCCCAAGGATTCCCCTGGTTCCCCTGCCCCTGTTCCTCACTGCCCAGTGTCCCCTTCCCTTTCCAGCCTCCCCCACTGGCAGGATTGCCACGAGCTGTGGAGCAAGAAGCGCCGGCGGCAGCGGCAGAGCGGGATGGCCGTGGATGAGCCTCCGGTGGCCAAAGTCCCTCGGAAGGAAACTACCTCTGTCCCAAGCACAGACACTGTGAAAAACAACAGCAGTCCTGTGCCCCCCCAGCCTGCCCAGCTCAAAGCAGAGCCCGGGGCTGCAGATGCAGTAGGTCAGTGCCCACCTTGCTCTGGAAAAGGGTCTCCCCCTGGGTGTGTGTGGGGGGGGGAGGTTTTGCGTCTGGTTTTAAGCCAGGTTTGGGTTCTTTCACCTCTAAGGACATTCCAGATTCTTCTTGGCCTCGTTTTCTTTTGTTCCCCCCGCCCTTTTTTTTTTTATTCTCTCATTTTTTTGTTCCCTCCTCTCTGCTGGGAAGATGCAGAGGGTTCTGTGGTTCTGTGATGCTTCTGGTCTCCAGAAGCCGCTGATGAGCTGAGGGTGAATTTATTTCTGGGCTGTTCCTAGTCCTGAAAAAGGGGCCGAAGGATGAAAGGACTCACTGAGTCACTGAAGTCACTGATCACGGGCTGGAAGGTGCAGCCACACTGAGGGCGTGCAGAGCTTGACCTTGCTGATCAAATTCCATCAAGATTTAGGTGGGGGGTACCTGCAAAAAAATGTACTTTGGTGCAGAAAAGGTCACCCAGGACTTGCAGGGCCACTGTTCCAGCCAGTGACCGACCCAGTTGGGAATTCTCTGGGGCCGTGGAGTTGCACAAAGCTGCCCTGATTTGTTGTGTGTTATAAAAACCCAGAGAGGGGCTAAAGGCTCCTTTGTGTCCAATGCCGTGCTGACAAGTAACAGGGAAGACAGTTCTTGCTCCAGGGAATGCACCGTCCATGTGTTCAGCGAAACACGGCAGATGGACAAAAGGTGCTGCTTGGATTAACAAACAGCTGGGGGGAAGGAGTGTCACGTTCCTCCTTCCCCACCAGCGAGAGGAGCTCCAGTTTCAGCTTCTAAAAACCAAACCTTGGCACCCTCGTTCCCCCCCTCCAAAAAAGTTCCAGTGTGTAAGGGACACCCTTGTCACTTGTCACTCTGCAGAGGGAGGCAGTGCCACTCCTGGGGTGTATTTTGGGATAACCTGGATCCTGGCGGGTCAGGATGGAGCCCTGTGATCCCAGGCTGGATTCCAGCAAGGAATTGCCTTCTGCTTGACCTAATTCCTTGTCACTTCAGTGGTCACACCCTGCCCTCCATCCCGGGAAAGCTGATGGGGCTCATCCTGATCCCTGGGGACCTGGGGCTGAGCTGCTGGGATGGTCCCAGGGTGGGCTCAGGGCTCCCACTGCCATAACTGGTGTCCTTGGGATGCCCTCACTTCCCAATGGGAATGGGGGGCACTGGCTGGGCCGAGGGGGGTTTTGTGGCGGTGGATTTTGGGAGGCTGGAGGAGCAGGGAGAGGTGGCAGCAGCAGCAGCTCAGGGAGGTGCAGTGTGTGCCCAGCACCACGGGGTGCTGCTGCCGTGCCATGGGAATCCCAGGGACAGATCCAGAAACCTCCTCCTCCTCCTCCCGGAGCCTCCCTGCCTCCCCCAGCCCGGGGGTGTGCAGGGAGCTGGGGAAGGGATCGGAAGGGGGGTGGGATATCCTGGCTGTGGGGATGGGAGCGTTCATGGATGTGGGATGTGAGGGGATGAGAGAGGCTGTTCCTGGCTGGGGGGTGTAGAGGAGGGATGTTCCTGGCTGTGGAACATGGAAAAGGTGGGTTCCTCGCTGTGGAACGGAGATTGGGGTTGTGGAGTTTGGGGAGGGGGATGTTCATTTCTGTGGGACGTGGAGAGGGGCTGTTCATTTCTGTGGGACATGGAGAGGGGCTGTTCCTGTCTGTGGGACATGGAGAGGGGCTGTTCCTGNTGGAGAGGGGCCATTCCTGCCCCTGGGACATGGAGAGGGGCCGTTCCTGACTGTGGAGAAGGGCTGTTCCTGCCAGTGGGACACGGAGAGGGGCGGTTCCGGCCCATAGAGAGGGGCCGTTCCTGACCATGGAGAAGGGCTGTTCCTGCTCGTGGGACATGGAGAGGGGCCGTTCCTGCCCATGGTACTTGCCATGGGGTTGCCCATTCCCACGTGCAGCCCCAGCCCCACCAACCCACCCCCCCATGTCCCCGCGTGTCCCCGCAGGCCTCGGGGACATCACCCAGCAGCTGAACCAGAGCGAGCTGGCCGTGCTGCTGAACCTGCTGCAGAGCCAGACCGACCTGAGCGTGCCGCAGATGGCCCAGCTCCTCAACGTGCACTCGAACCCCGAGATGCAGCAGCAGCTGGAGGCTCTCAACCAATCCATCACGGCCCTGACCGAGGCCACGGCGCAGCACCGCGAGCCCCCGGCCCAGGAAGCCGTGGAGGAGCCCGCCGTGGAGGAGCAGCAGCAGCAGCAGAGCCCCGAGGCTCAGGGAGACATGCAGAACGTGCTGGCAGTTCTGCTCAGTCAGCTCATGAAGAGCCAGGAGCCCGGCATGGAGGAGAGCAATGGGGAGAAGAGCAGGAAAAGCCCGACCAGGCACCCCGAGGAGAGCTCAGGTAAATTAAAAAAAAAAATAATAAAGCTTTGCCCCCCCCTCCTTGAGCCATCCAGAGCTGTCCCAGGGAGTGGAATGGGAGCCTGGAGTGTTGGGAGAGGGAGGAGGGAATGGGGGCAGGATGTGCTCACACCTCAGGTTTCGAGCTGAGGAAAGTCCCTGGCCCTGCTGTGAGTGGCTGGGGTTGGACAAACAGCCCAAACCTGCAAATATTTACTCTCAAAACCCTTCACTGGGGATGGGTCAGGGAGGATTCAAAGTTTGGGGGGGTGTTTTGCCCAGAAGTGAAAGAAGTTTGGAGGGTCAGTTCTTCCTCAGCCTCACCCAGCAATCTGTTGGCACATCCAGGGAAGGGTTTGGGTTTTTTTTATTGCACAGGAATCCCATCTTGCCCATTGTGCCAAGGGTTTTTCCAGCATCTCCCCTTAAAAATAAATATAAAAATAAAAAAAACAAAAAACCCAAACAATAAACACACAGAGAGGCTTTTCAGGAGCTGAAATGCTGGTGAGTGCTGAAGGGAGAGGGGACAGTTGTGAGGTAAAACCAGACAGGTTTGGCTCTCCTTGGAGCTGATTTTTGTGAGGGGACAGGACAGTTGTGAGGGGAGGGGACAGTTGTGAGGTAAAACCAGGCAGGTTTGGCTCTCCTTGGAGCTGATTTTTGTGAGGGATGGGGACAGTTGTGAGGTAAAACCACAGGTCTGGCTCTCCTTGGAGCTCATTTTTATGAGGAGAGGGAACAGTTGTGAGGGGACAGGGCAGTTGTGAGGGGACGGGACAGTTGTGAGGTAAAACCAGACAGGTCTGGCTCTCCTTGGGGCTCATTTTTGTGAGGGGAGGGGACAGTTGTGAGGTAAAACCAGAGGCCTGTCTCTCCTTGGAGCTCATTTTCGAGCCCCCAAAAGCCTCAAACAAAGCTCCCCCCCATAGCAAGAGTTTAACCCCCAGTGCTCGTATCATTGAACACCCCCCACCCCGGATTTGCCGTGCGTGAGGTGAGTGAAAAATGTCTCCCATGTCTCTTGTTTCTGTTGACTCTCTGACTTTATTAGCCACAGCCTGTGACGACCTCACCCAGTTGTAGAAGCGCCTCCTGGGTCGGGCCCAGCCTGTCCACGGGGAGCCTCTTTTGGCCCGATCCCACCTCCTGCAAATGTAGCTGAACGTGCTGTGTTCTCGTGCCTTCAACACCCGCCCACCACAAGCCACTTGTGATCGTGCTTTTTGTTTTATTTTAGTTTGATTTTTTTATTTTATTTTTAATTTTTTTCCCCCTCTCCCTTTCTCTCTCTCTCTCTCTCTCCTGTTGTTGTTGTTGTTGCTCTAGTCATGGAAGATAAAAAAAGACAAAACTAGGTTATTGTAGAGCAGATGGAATTCCACGTTGTCTGTTGATAATTCTTTTTTTTTGGGGGGGAATGATTTGCTGTCCTTCCCTTCCCTTCCCTCCCTCCCCAGATCAGCTTGGCTTTACAAATTGACCTGAAGATTGGGGTTTTTGGTTTTGTTTTGGGTTTTTTTCATGTTTTGGGTTTTTTTTCCCCCCCTCTTCGGATTTCAACACAATCTTTTTAGTTTTCAAAGTGGACTGAGGGATACGGGTGGAGGGGTGGTCCTGGAAGACTACTGGTTTTCACACAAAAAAATAAAGTTTGACCTTTTTAATAACCACTTTTTTTTTTCTTTTTTTTTTTTATCTTTTTTTTTTTCCAATGATTTGAGGATGTGAGTCCAACCGAGGTGTCCGTGGCCTTTTGTCATCGCCTGTCACCCCCTTCCCCGGGGCCCAAGGGGACAGGAGGCAGCTCAGGGTGTGGAGTCAGGGGGCTGCGTTTGGGGGTGTCACACGGGGAGCCACCTCCTGTGGTGGCACTTGTGTCACTCACGGCTGTGGCACTGACACAGGGAGGGGGGGGTCAGGGCTCTGTCCCCTCTCCCACCTCCCGAACAGGGCTCTGCTCCTGCCAGGAGGGGTTGGGAACAAACCCCCTGATTTTGGGGGGAGAGAAAATGGGAAAAGGGGAGGAGGAGGAGGAGGGGGGGGGGAGGACACCAAAGNGTGTCCTGTTCCCTTGGGAATGCCGTGGGAGCAGTGAGGAGCTGGGCTTGGCCTTCCCCTCACCCAGCACATCCCGGCTCCAGGTCCCTGTGGATTTGGAATTCCCTGCCCCATGCCTGGGGTGTCAGGGACAGCTGGTGGCCGTGAGGGACGATGTAAATGACCACATGGAAACCTCTCCTCCCGGCGCCTCCCAGAGCGTTGATTTTTGCTTTGTAAAAATATTCTTTTTTTTGTGAGTGGGGTGGGGCGGGGACGTTTGAAACGGTGTTTTAAAAGCAGTCACCCCTTCCACAGCGTGTCCTCCCGGCCTTGTCCCTGCAGAGAAGAGACCCCCCGAGCCCCCCGGACCTCCGCCGCCGCCGCAGCCTCC
>WEKX01000939.1:164075-217597 GCA_013390025.1 Pitta sordida | reverse complement strand
TGTCTGCCTCCAGGTACCACCATAGGTGAGGGATTCTCTGCTGCACCACCCCCTGCTCACATGGATCCCAGCTCCCAGCTGCTCTCAGAGCCAGCACACAGACCTGGGCAGGCTGGAAGGGGTTAAAGCTGAATGCCTTTGTCATCCAGGTCAGCCCTGTAATAAGTCACTTCAGGCTTCATAAATCCAAATTCCCCTTTGTGCCGGGCCAAGGGGAAAGGATGGGGTGATACATCTTTAAGTACTGAGGGTGAGATCACCTGCTTTTTATAGAAGCTGAAATCATCCCAAAGCTGCACAGCAGCAGCCCCAGCACGTTTCTCAGGCTGCATGAAAACAGCACTCTCTGGGAATTGCTTTCCAAATAAAAAAGGGAGCACGTACCCAGCCAGACCTTATCTTAAATTATGACTCTTAAACAGTGCTTTTATTTCTTGGAGAGAACTGAGAGGTTTGACTGGTTTTATGTTATTAATCCTCCAGTCATTTGATTCCATCTTGACGGTCATGGAAGTGAAAACCAGGTCCTTCTTTTTCCACTGGGTACAACTGAGAAATCATTAGAACACTTCGAATCTCATCTCAGGGAGGAAAATCCTGATGCAGTGACAGAGCAATTACTAGTCACAGAGATAAAGCAACAAAGCCCACACAGGAAAGCATCCTGCCTAGTACTGTGCATTTTCAGACAGGCTTGTAAGGAAAAGGGTGAATATTGTCTCCTGTGCAAAACCACTCACAAACTCACACACAGACACCTGCACAGACATTGGGCCTGAGTCACTGGTAGGTTGGACACAGCCAGGCAGAGGACAGAACCAGGATTCCTGCAGCAGGGATGACAACATCACAGGGCATCTCTGCAGACACGGCTTGCCCCCTGTAAACCCCCCCCAGAATGCGTTTATTCCAAAATTAGAGTCCAGCAGGTGTGCCCATAAATCAGAGCGATGCCTCCATTTAACCACACATTGTGCAAGCTGAGTGACATCACTTTGTTCTGGCTGTTCTGTACCTTGCTACAATCAGCTCTTCCTGGGGCTTCCTAATTTTAGAAAAGGTTTAGGAGTTTTGTGCAAGAGCTGAATGTGTCGTGGGGCTTGTCTTTGGCTGGTTCCATGCCCTGTAGCTTTCCCTGGCACAGGCGAAGGCTCACAGAGGGTGACATTATTTGGCCACGTTCCCTCAGGGGTGGCCAGAGGTCGGGTCAGGAGTCTGAGTGTGGTGTGTGATTCAGGGGGCAGGGTTCAAACAGGATTTTAACTCTTGGTGTGAGTGGGACTGGAGCAGGTGGGGACTGAGAAATGTCAAAGGTCTGAAAGTCTTGACTTGTGGAGCAAAGGGGTAGGGACACGAAGCACTGGTGTGGTGTTCAGTGCCTGGGGTGTAGATCCCATCTCTCAGAGACAAAATCCCCCAGCCACAAAGGAAGTGAGGCAGACATTTAGGGTGGCAAATGTAAGGAAATAAGGCAGACATTTAGGAATGACATAGATCAGAGAAGCCCAAACTGAAAAAGGTGGTTGTAGTAGAGTGTGAGCTTCATTTTGGTGCCTGTGTATTGCTCCATAGCTGCCTTTTCGGGTTTCACTTTCACAAACCTCTCAGAAATCCAGCTGTGAAATTCCACTCCACCTCCATGGACAGGCCCAACCCAAGCACAGGGCATGCCATGAAGAGCAGAGAGTGTGTGACTGTCTAATATAACCATCCAGGACAGTTCCATTAAAGATTGATGCTATTTGCCAACACATGGCCATATCCTTAGCACTTTTAGGCTGGCACAGCTCCATTGGTACACAGCCAGTACATCCCAGCTGGGAACCCAGCCCTCACAACCTCACTCCAAGCACAGCCATCATCCATTTAAAGAAGGGTTTGTTTCTTTGATCTTTTTGGAGGGTCTATATTTTTATAAATGGAAAGCCCTCATTGTATCATTTTTTTAATGAAGCAAGATGTGTATGTGATATTTTTGCCTTTGATTTGCTTATTTTAGTTGCGTTCTCTGAGTTTATAGCAGGGCAGTGTCTTAGTAGCAAAAATATACAGACATCCTCAGATTATAAATTTTCTTATTCTAATTTGTATTTTTATTTTTCCTCGGACCCTAAGTGAGTTCATAGGAACAAGATGAATTATGACCAGAAAATGGAAGGATTACTGATTGTTACCTTGTGTTATCTTCAGTAATCATTGCCTGGCTCTGTCTCACCATGAGGAATTCAAAGTTCTTCTACCGTGGAATAATCAGGATTCTTACACACATTCTTACAGTTTCCATCATAACTGATTATTCCCAAACCAATAACAGCATTTTCACAGAATCTTTTTACACCAGAAGTGGTAAACACTCATTTTATTGTTGGAAGGCTGAGGTACAGAAAGAATCACAAACGGATTTCCACTCCTCTGGAATACCCCGTGTGAGAAAGCAAGAACTATGTATTTTTCAGCTCTCTTATATTTTGTATCATTTGTTCAGGCACAAAAGCCCAGAGTATCATCAAGGAATGAGTGTGCACATATGTGTGAATGTGAATGTGTAGTTGCTTGACCAGTGCAGAGTAAATAATGCAGCCATTTTTATTTGTTGCTGTTTTCCGTCAGCCTTCCTTAAGGGGAAAACATGCACAGGGATGATAAATCGTGGTGCTGTTTCTCTGAGTTGTTCAGAAACCACAAACCATCACACATCTGTCCTTGAACATACAGGAGATCACTGTCTCCCGAACAGCCAGAATTACTCAGGTTTAGGTTTATTTACATTTGACTCAGATACTGACATGGTAAGGAACGTGTAATTTTTCCTTTCATTTGAATTCTTTCCATCCTGCCCAACCAAAGAGTGTGGCCCTCACAAGAGGGTCTGTTCCTCACAAAGCCTCACAGGTGTGTTTGCCCTGAACATGCCAGAGGAGCTCTGGCAGCTGTCCACGCCAGGGCTGGATGGGAGCACTTGTCAGAACTAACACACAGACAGAGAAACACTCACTAATTACCTCCCAAGTCATTTACTTGATTGAGCCTGGCACGTAGAGCCAGCCTGTGAAACCACAGCTCCGGGGGGACTTGGGGCTTGCACTTAGAGACATTAGCTCTTCCTGACAGGAAATGGCTTCTCTCCCTTCGTGTTCCCACCAAGAACTAGTGAGGCACAGGGAAGAATTCCGTGAATTTGGCATCACAAGGCTTCAGCAGGCCCTGTGAGCAGCTGGGACTAGTTATAAGGGTTGGCATGCCCAGGAAAGCCTTCCACTCAGAGCTGCCATGGCACCATCCCTTGGCACTCCTGGTGTGCAACTCTGCCTAGGGAGAGGGTTTTCCTGACAGCCACGCTTTGGGTGGGTTGGCAGAGACAGCTGTGAAGAAGGAGGAAGAGGTGTTTGCAATACAGTGTTTCTTTTGGCCCTAGGAATCAAATTCACGTTTGCAGAGTAAAAAGTCTGCCTAAATGCATGGCACCAATAATCTTCAATCCTCTATAAGCAATTAGAACTGTGACATTGAAATGGGTGTTCTTCAGCTTATTTATGTTTCACATGCTCAGAGAAGCCTTTCTTCAGTGGAAAGAGGCATTCTGCCTCCTGAAGCTGCTTAAGTGCCTCTTTTTCCATTGCTCTGCATCAGGAAAGGAAATCCCACAGCCCTCTGCCTGAGATAAGCACATCTAAGCTCCCTAAACCTAACGGTTGTCTATATCTTCTAAGCTGCTCTGGAGAGCACTTTTTATAGTCTAAAATATTTGCCTAAGGAAGAACTCCCCTGCACGAAGGGGTGCAGAGCCTGGGGCCAGTGTGGCTGGCCTGATATAACCCATCCCTTCCTGCCCTGCCTGCACCATGTGCCCAAATTCCCTGGGAAAGCCTGGGAGTGTGCAGCTGCCTGGAGAACAACCTGCCACTAACAGGAGGAGGTTGATTACAGGGATGGCTCGAGAGGCACAGGAAGTGAGACAATAAAAGGGAAGAAATTAAACCAAAGATATTAACTTGATGTCTAATGACACTCTCCTGTAGGTTCCTCTGGAACACCAGTAGACAAAGGAAGGTGAGAGATATAAGCCAAGGGTTAGTTTCTGTACTCTAACTTCCATGATTTAGGATGGCATTTTTTTATCAGCTTGGACATTAAGTGAGTGTGGAAGTGTTGAAAACCAGGCATTTTGATATATAGTAACCCATCAGTAAATCCCAGGCTGATAGGAAACCCTGGGGCTGGTTTGGACCTGCTCATATCCACAGGCTGGGAAGAGCTAACAGGTGAGGGCAGCTCGTTCAGGTCTGGTTCATCTAACACTGACTGCTTCTGCTGAGGTCAGAATCATGTTTTGAAAACATTTTCTTTCACTCAATATCCTGCTTCTGCTGAGAAATTCCAAGTGCCAGGAGCTGTTAATGAAGTATTCCATGAGTAACACCACATTTACGTGGATAGGGAGCCCAGAGCTCCAGGATATCACAGAACACTCCTGCCATTAGGGTTTGTACTGACATGTAGTTTATCAGTGGCAAAAATACAATTATTTTTCCCCCCCACTATTTTATCTCTGTCACAAATCTTATGTCCATCATTTTCAATATATTCTGTGTATTTTCTATATTCCACAGAGACATAGAAAAAAGTATTGGGTATAATTTAAAAAATTTCTGAATAAACTCCTGACCTTATAGACACACACTGGCCTCTTCTTTTTACACACTTGAGTTAGTAAGGTCAAATTCCACTCAAGATCTTCCTGGCAATAACGTTGTTGTTTTCTAGGCAGGAAAGTATTTCTCTAACTGGAAACTTGACTTCCCATATCCATGTATTTATTATGTATATTGGTATGAATGCCAGAATATTTTGCAAAGGCAGGCCCTCTGGGAAGTAAGATTTCTTTTTCTCTCTGCTCACAGGTTCTGTCCAATTTTGCCTGTTATTAAAAATATTAACTGATATTCATTAAAATTAATACCGAAATACTGACATAACTATACTGTGTAGCGTAATAAATACAGTATTAAAGACAGTAAAATAAAATTGCCCCGTGACCAAAATCATAATCACCCTTTTGGTTAGGTATTTCTAAAAAACAATAAAAGACTCCATCATAAACAGTTGCATTCATACAATTTTTATGTGTATTTAAATTTGATTTTGCCTCTTCGCCTTTAGAAGTGTTCACATAGTTCAGGGGTTAAAAACCTCATTTCCAAATCACAACATAACTAATTGGAAATTACTGCCGCAAAGGAAATTTAATTTTAGAAAGTTATCACATATTTTTTTCCGAAAGAGTTAAGGACGTAACCACTGCATTCTTTAAAAACTACTCAGGATTTGGTCACTTCTGTGAAGAAGTAGTTCGTAACACCCTTTGTTACTGCCTGTTGGGATTTAATTTGCTCCTTAAGCCAGGCTGAAACCTGTTCTTTGTGGTTACAAACAGGTCTGGCACGAGCCCTGAGCCTCGCCTGGAGTGGACAGCAAACACCCCAGTTCCCAGGAGAGCCTCGCCTGGAGTGGACAGCAAACACCTCAGTTCCCAGGAGCAGCAGGAGCTCAGCTCCCAGCCCTGGCTCACCTCCTCCAGAGGACACAGGTAACACCTGAGCACTGCTCTGAAACGCTGTGCAATGCTGTGTGCCTGCCTGGGACACACTCCTCAGCAGGTCCCTGGGTCCCTCTGCTCTCTCAGGCCCCTTCCCAGACACGTCAGTTTTCTCAGCAGAGTCCCTCAGGAGTGCAAAGCCATACCCAGCTTGCCAGGGACTTCTTTCCTGCAAGCCCTTTGCCAAGGGACTGCCCCATTTCCTCTCAAGCAATTTAAAAAAAAAATAAAAAGAGAATTCCTACTTGGACTTTGGATTTGCTGAGCCGATGGAGAGCTTGGGGTGGGTTCCTAAGTGGTGAGGGGTTTCTGGGCACAGTACAAGTGCAGCTCCAGGAAAACAATGAGACACGAATTCTGTGTAAGTGGCTTCCAAAGCCCAGGGGTCTGTCCCCACAAAGGCTACGGTTCACATCTCAGTCCTGTTGAGATAATGATACTCTCCGGAGCAGCCCTGGAATAAGGTAGGATGAAAGGCTCAAGTGGCTGCAGAGGAGAGGGCTGAGGCTGGGATGAAAGCTCTTCATACAAGTTCAGACGTGTTTCTGCTGCTGCAATGCCAGGCTGAGCATCTCTGGCTTCCATTCAGCATATCCCCAAGCAATTAACTGATGAAAGCAGGGCTGGGGGTGACGAGGACACTGCAGAGGGAGGGAGAAGGGTAAAATCAAGTTAAACAGGTAGAACTTCAGAACTGCATGACCCAAAGTATTCGGCTGTGCACTCAGAGGTGTAACTACAAAGGATCATATTAACTGAGAAAAAGTCTTGTAACACACTGTAGATAGAACTTCCAATAACTTTAATTGTGTGTTTAAGCTTGGGAGTGAAATTAGGTCTGTGCTGAACGCTGGGAAGTCCCAGAAATAATTTTGAATTATCTTCCAAGCTGGCCAATTTAGCACAGTTTATAATGGGAGGCCCAGAACTGCCATGTCCTGAGTCAGGATGCCTTGATGCAGTTAGGGAGGCAATTAAGTAAAGACTGTAGAATTAATTTCTGCATATAAACTGCCTGGATGGCCCACTGACCCACAGGCATGCCCTGAGCAGAACACAGCAGGCTGCTGAGGATGGCAACACCCCAATTTAAGACTAAAATAGGATTAGAATCTTTAATTTGCTTAATCTCTTCAGCACAAAACTGCATTTCATGCCCCGTGTCTTACAGCTGGATATAACATTCATTTGCCACATATAGCTGTTATTAATCTTAATTTCTCATTATCAGTAAAGAAAGCCATGAAAAAGATGACAGTACTTTGCATGCTTGTAACGGTTTGAATAGAACTTGCAAAGCCTCAGAATTCCGAGGGCTGTTCCTGCAAAGTTTCTGCAGGAGTAACACTGATCCCAGTGGGCTCCGGGCAGCCCCACGGGTTTGGCGGGGCTGGGAGCTGTGCAGGGCTCTCACACATCCAATAACTGCTAACTCACAAATTCCTTTTTACTGTTAGCCACACCCCATGGGGTCTTATTAACAGGCACTGCAGGCCTGTTACTGTTAGCTACTGCTAAAATAAATACAGGAAGGAAAATACAGCCTTGGATAAATAACTTGAGTGTAGTGTAGCAGAGCTGACTGTTAGGATTGGAAAGACACTGTGGTGAGAACGTGGTGCTGAGTGTGCCCGTGAAGAAAACCTTCAGAAGCAATGTGTAAAGATCAAATACAAAGCCCCCTCTCCATCAAGAGCTCGGCTAGGCGGAGTGCTTTCTGGTTTTAAAATGTGCCATGGGATCTTTGAAAACCAAAATCAATTAGCATTCCAGGTTTCTAACTGATCCTGAGGGGACTTAATCAATAGTCCCTTTAAGAAAACAAACTTTATCCCCCTGTTTTGTGGTGAAGAGCTGTGGTCTGCTGGGGGGTGTGTTTGGCCGGGGAAGCCTACAAGGAGGAAAACAGCTGAGGGGTTTGTCTGTGGGCCTGCTTTGGTAGAAGCCTGAGAGGGCTGAGGGTGGGCTGCAAAGCCTCATTCTCTCCAGGAAAGAGAGCTGTCAGATTTAACAATGGAAGAGGTGCCCAGGTCCTGAGATTGTCCATCCCCAGTGCCCATTGTTTTGTGATAAAGTAGATATTGCACTAGCAAAAATGCTGCATCAACTCTCATTTGTCTCCTGTGTCCAATTCAGCGAAGGGGCCTCCCACAGAAAACACTCCTTACAGCCATGGCACGGGAAGTGAGTGTCTGATTCCATGATCGTCAGTTTATCAGTGTCAGAAGTTAACAGGGCAAATGTGTGCTATTTTGGGTGACAGCCATGCAGTATTTAGAAACCTTTCTTATTATGTTGCAGCAAAAAGCCCAACTCCCAACTGGTGACATCTCAAATCTTAGGGCCTCTGTCCCTTTCACTCCGTCCCACCACCTGCAAGGCCTGCTAGGCTTCAGAGAGGGCTTCAGAGAGAACAGGCTGCCCAAATCCTTGCAGAGTTTTGGGGGACTGAGGAGAGCACAAACCAGGATTATGAGCAAGAAGTGTTGAGCCAATTGTTTGCAGGAGAACCGACCAGGCAGTTGTGTTGTGCTCCAGCTGTGGCTTAGAGCCTTCATTTCTGAGCTGGATGGGCTGTGCCAGGGTGATGGGTGATGTCAGGGGGTGATGTCAGGGATGAGGATGTGTTCCCGCGGTGCCAGGTGATGTCAGGGATGAGGATGGGCTGTCCAGCGGTGCCAGGTGATGTCAGGGATGAGGATGGGCTGTCCCGCAATGACAGGTGATGTCAGGGATGAGGAGGGGTTCCCGTGATGCCGGGTGATGTCAGGGATGAGGATGGGTTCTGCTGGGGTGATGTCATGGATAAGGGTTGGTTCCCGCGGTGCCGGGTGATATCAGGGATGAGGAAGGGTTCCCGTGATGCCGGGTGATGTCAGGGATGGGGATGGGTTCCCGTGATGCCGGGTGATATCAGGGATGAGGAAGGGTTCCCGTGATGCCGGGTGATATCAGGGATGAGGATGGGTTCCCGCGGTGCCGGATGATGTCAGGGATGAGGATGGGTTCCCTCGGTGCCGGGTGATGTCAGGGATGAGGATGGGTTCCCGCGGTGCCGGATGATGTCAGGGATGAGGATGGGTTCCCGCGGTGCCGGGTGATGTCAGGGACGAGGATGGGTTCCCGCGGTGACGGCGGGCGGCAGNGGAGGAGCGGAGCCGCGCCGGCCTCCGGCACGACATCAGCGGCCTCGGTGAGTCGGGCGGGGAGCGGGGCCGAGAGCCCGGCGGGAGCGGCACCCCCGGCAGCGGCACCAGCAGCACCAGCAGCAGCACCTGTTGTGTGCCACCGGGACCAGCCCTGCTGCCCTCCCAGACCCCCGGGAGCCTCGCGGGCTCCTGCCCGGCTCCATTGTGTGAGATGCCCTTGGAGGAAAATGGTCAGAAGGCAGCGCGCACATCGGCCGATCCCGTGGGTTTTGGGTGTAAACTGCGTAGGGCACGTTTGGGGATGCAGGCGGAGCCCATCCCCGGTGCCTTGTGCCGATGCTCTCCCCTGTACGGCTCCCAGACGCTCTCTGGAGATGGTGAGCCCGACACCTCCCTTCTCGGAGTAAATCACTTCACACCGCCTGCCGTGCTCTAGTAAGCACCGACTGTTGGGGCTCTTGCTGGTCGGTTGATTTTTTTTAACCGTGGAGGGTTTTTCAGCTTTCTGCCATGTTCAATTCCATCTCGGTCGATGCAGGTTTCACAGGGGTTGTCTTCTTTTAGCTTTTGGCAAAGCTTGCCCACTGTAAAATAAATTTGACGTTGAAATTCAGTCAACTTTAGACATTGTGGTGGTACTGGAGCTCCTTACCCAAAATCTTCTCTATCGGGAAACTCTTCTGGCCAAGGTAATGAGCAGAAACTATTTGGTTTTATGTGCAGCAATAAAGATCGTAGCAACAATTCCTCACATGCAAAACTTGTGTCTACCTTAAAGGCTTTTGTGTGTCTAGGACTGCAGCTGGCCTCTAAAGGGTTGAATGCCCAGAAATCCTGGCAGGGGCAGGGCTTGAAATTGTCACACTGATGTGCAAGGCTTCTCTTCTTTCTTCCATGGGGCCTTCATTAATGCCTCCTCCATCCTCCCCTCTTTTATAGGACTTCCATTTCTGAGTCTTGGCTAAACCTCAGAATAAATTTTTGTTCAGGTTTTACTGGTTGTGGGTTGGTGTGTGGAGTCTCTGGTGCTCTGCCTGACCTTTGTGCATCAGTTTGTCTGTCAGTGCTTGCTGTGGACTCCCCGGGGAGGAATGGGCTCTGTGCTTTCCTTCTCCTTTGCCACAGAGCAAAGAGAAATGATTCGTGGTTCTTCATGCCTTTTTGCCATGGAATTGGATCTCGGGGCTTTAACGTGGTGTCAGAATGTTGTAGGGCCAAATAAAGTGTTGTGGCAAAGAAACTGTAAACAAGCGGGGAAACCCCCACAAAATCCAAATGCCTGTGAGATTGCATCCCTTGGAGAGCTGTTGTGGGTGGTGTTTGGCCTTGGCACATTTGAATGGAATTAAAGACTTTCAGGAGCAGAAATACTTACCAACATCACCTTCTTCTGCTGAAAGTGGAAGAGGCAAAAACCTCTGGTGGCTGCCAGGACCATGCAGATACTCCTCTCTGCTGCGGGTTGGATACATCCACACGTGCCCTATTGTGAGAAGTCCTGCTCTGTAACTTTGGGATAGTCACACACGGGATAGAACAGGGTTGGACCTCTCCTCTACCAGGTGAGACTTGAAAGGAAACGCTCAGAACTGCTGAGCCTGTGGCTCGTGGCTGTGGAGAGTCCCTGAGTGGAGATGTGCATTTGTGGAGTGCTGTGTGTTCCCTGGTCTGTAACATTGTCACTCCCAGTGAATGAGAGCTCTTTTCCCTATATCACGATTTATTACTGGGGCAGTAAATGTTTTAAGTATCTCTCTTGGGAAAAACACCGAGCTTTTGGGGTGGTGTCAGTAGGAACTGTAGATGAACAGAAGGTTATCAGATGTAATCCTGTGTCTTAAATTTATGCACGTGTGCTCTGCACTAATGGATTCTGTTGGAATAGCTCGGGCTACTCCGGAGTGCACTGGGCTCTGGCAGCACAGCAGGTGGAAAGGTTTCTCCTCAAGTTCAGAACTCATCAAAGCAGTCACAGCAATGCCTGGGCTCACGTGGTTAACACAGGGGTTTTGTCTGCTCCTTTGTGCCCACAGCTGGTTTATATTGGTGGTAGTTCTTTTTGTAATGGCCAGATCCTTTTGAGCTGTGTCAGTGGGTGGAACCTGGTGTGAGTTTTTCAGGGTTTCCTTCAAATCAGCTGGCAAAGACTCCCATGATGGCTTTTCCCTGAGTGCTGTTGACCCCTCAACAATAAAATGGGACTCACCTGGCCACTCTCTCTCCTTCTGTGTATTCCCTTTACGTGAGCCCCAACAAAGGAGGGAATCGCTATTTTTGCTGGCTCTGGGTTTGGTGAAAGGAATTGCTTTGTTTCAGGAATATCACATAGGCATTTGGGAAGGCTTTGTCCAAAGAGGTAAATTGGTTTGTATGGGATTTTCTGTAACGTCCTGTTTGAGTAATGTAGGAAACGTGGCAAATCTGACACTGTGCTTCGAAATAGTGACTCATGTCTCAAGCTGGGAAGGGTGATGTCTCTCCAAGAAGTCTCAGCTGGATGCGGTGTCATCCAGTTGGACAGAGCACTGCCCTGGTGTTGTGCTCTACGTGTACCCTCTGAAATGCCATTGGGTACAACATTTCTCTGGCAAAGCAATTCCCCTTCTGAGAGAATGGGGACGTGACCCACTGTGGTGCAGGAGGGTGTGCTTGGCCTGGGGCAGCAGGAGGGGGAACACTGCCTGGGCGTGCTTGTGTAGCTGTGCACAAACCTCGGGGCTTGTCATGTGGGAAAAAAATGTGAGATGATTCATGGGCTACATTACCTGGGTGAATAAGTCCTGGAAAGAATTCTCCAGCTTTCCTGAGAGGAGGGAAGGTGAGGTGGCACACACTAGGTGCTCGTGCCTCTGAGTGTGGTGAGAACATGATGGAAACATAGCGTGGGAAGAAGGGTGAAGAGTGGTGGAAAAAGTGTTTGGAAAGCAAAAGAGGTTGAAATGAATAATTAGTAATTTGTACTTAAAAGTACTAGAGTCAGGCCTTTATCATAGTGTAGGAGCTTTTAATTAAATTACCATATTCAAGAGGTGTGTATTTGCTTCTGTAACTCTGGAGAAAGTGTAGCCACAGAGCACGTGGAGGTGCCTGCAGCACAGAACTGGTTTGACAGGAGTCACTTTCTTGCAGACACAAAACGTTCTTCATTTGTGGTTCTTCCTGGAGCTGGTTCAGGGAGTTGTGCAGCTAAAGATGAGGCCCTACAAAAGCTGGGAAGCTTCGTTTTCTTTTGATCTGTCAATAACAAGAAGGTATGAAAATCACATCTGCCCTAACAAAACCTTGAGGGACACATGCAACCAAATTCACTAACTTTGTGTAATGTCCCCTGTAATGAGTTTGTTTAATTTAGAGCCATTTAAATACAGCCTTTATTACTTGTACCTCAATATTTGCACCAGCTCTTTTGTCCTATTTATAAGGTGTTTTGCAGCTAATGAATATGAAATGTTCACTAAAAAATGAATAGTCAGACACTAAAGAGAAAAAAGCACCTACTATAGGTGACTTATAAATAGTAAAATTAAAAAAGTGTCTCTAGAGTAGCTTCCTAATCAGTTAAAAAGATCCCACAGCAGTAGGGTGAGGGGTCTCTCTGCCTTTCTGTCCCTTTGGGGTCCCAGCCTGCTGCCTGGCAGTGTCCGTGTGCCAGTGTGGGATCTGCTCCAGGGCTGGAACCCTCCGGGATAAATACCTTTCCTGAACGGCCATTCATTTACAATCCTGTCACTAATGGCCTGTCAGGCCTTTGGTCCCTCACGGCAGGTTTGTCACTCGGCTGGGAGGGTTGAGCTGCTGTTAGGAGCGTGACAGACACCAATAACAATCAATAGCATCATGGACTCTTCCTTTTGTTGAGGCTTTTACATATTTTTTGAGCCATTGGCTCATTTGTTCTTTCTTTTTACTACAGACGAAACTTTATGGGATTTTCCAGGAGTGCATGTGTTCAGGTGCTGGCTGAAGTGTTTGGGTTTGTGGTTTAGGCAGCACACCCCAAATCCTTAGTGGGGTGCTGAGCTGTAAATCCCTTGGGAGGTCTGGGTTCATGTTTGGGCTGTAGTCTGCCTTAGGGATTAGTGTACAGTTTACCTCTCAGGTTCAGGAGGGATCTGTGTGTGGATTCTTTCTGAGAAGTGAAAAATTGAATTCCTGGAGGGTGGAGCTCGTTGGTCTTGCCTCTCACTGTCTGTGTTCCGGGCGCTGATGGACAGAAAAAGCTCGGAGGCTGCAAACTTCTCAACAGTTGAAGTGCACAGTGTCTGATGTTCAGCTCCATTTCTGGAAAAATGAAACCCTGCAGTTAAACAGTAACGATTGTTGCATGTCTTAACCTTGTAAACTGGCTCAGCAGGATCAGGGTGGCAGCTCACAGATACACAAAGTATTACCAGGAGGGGAACCATGAGGTGCAAGGAGAAACTGTTCAAAATGAGCTGGTGGTGTCAGGAGCCCACTGAATGGTGAAGCTGCTTTCTTCAGGCAGTGTTCACAAGTGTGTGACACAAGCTGCTTGGGCTAAGCAGGGAATCAAGGTTGCTCCTTCTTTGCATGATCCCAGAGAGTGAATTGATTGCCTTTCCCTGTGCAGGAAATAAAATGCAGCAGATAGAGCATCCTGCTGCTGCTGGGGAGGAGTTGTGGTCACCTGGGCTCACTGCAAAGCAGTTCTGTTCACTGGGGTTAATCAGATGCAGCAACTGTCCTCACTGATNAGGGACACATGCAACCAAATTCACTAACTTTGTGTAATGTCCCCTGTAATGAGTTTGTTTAATTTAGAGCCATTTAATTTCAGTTTAAAATACAGCCTTTATTACTTGTACCTCAATATTTGCACCAGCTCTTTTGTCCTATTTATAAGGTGTTTTGCAGCTAATGAATATGAAATGTTCACTAAAAAATGAATAGTCAGACACTAAAGAGAAAAAAGCACCTACTATAGGTGACTTATAAATAGTAAAATTAAAAAAGTGTCTCTAGAGTAGCTTCCTAATCAGTTAAAAAGATCCCACAGCAGTAGGGTGAGGGGTCTCTCTGCCTTTCTGTCCCTTTGGGGTCCCAGCCTGCTGCCTGGCAGTGTCCGTGTGCCAGTGTGGGATCTGCTCCAGGGCTGGAACCCTCCGGGATAAATACCTTTCCTGAACGGCCATTCATTTACAATCCTGTCACTAATGGCCTGTCAGGCCTTTGGTCCCTCACGGCAGGTTTGTCACTCGGCTGGGAGGGTTGAGCTGCTGTTAGGAGCGTGACAGACACCAATAACAATCAATAGCATCATGGACTCTTCCTTTTGTTGAGGCTTTTACATATTTTTTGAGCCATTGGCTCATTTGTTCTTTCTTTTTACTACAGACGAAACTTTATGGGATTTTCCAGGAGTGCATGTGTTCAGGTGCTGGCTGAAGTGTTTGGGTTTGTGGTTTAGGCAGCACACCCCAAATCCTTAGTGGGGTGCTGAGCTGTAAATCCCTTGGGAGGTCTGGGTTCATGTTTGGGCTGTAGTCTGCCTTAGGGATTAGTGTACAGTTTACCTCTCAGGTTCAGGAGGGATCTGTGTGTGGATTCTTTCTGAGAAGTGAAAAATTGAATTCCTGGAGGGTGGAGCTCGTTGGTCTTGCCTCTCACTGTCTGTGTTCCGGGCGCTGATGGACAGAAAAAGCTCGGAGGCTGCAAACTTCTCAACAGTTGAAGTGCACAGTGTCTGATGTTCAGCTCCATTTCTGGAAAAATGAAACCCTGCAGTTAAACAGTAACGATTGTTGCATGTCTTAACCTTGTAAACTGGCTCAGCAGGATCAGGGTGGCAGCTCACAGATACACAAAGTATTACCAGGAGGGGAACCATGAGGTGCAAGGAGAAACTCTGTTCAAAATGAGCTGGTGGTGTCAGGAGCCCACTGAATGGTGAAGCTGCTTTCTTCAGGCAGTGTTCACAAGTGTGTGACACAAGCTGCTTGGGCTAAGCAGGGAATCAAGGTTGCTCCTTCTTTGCATGATCCCAGAGAGTGAATTGATTGCCTTTCCCTGTGCAGGAAATAAAATGCAGCAGATAGAGCATCCTGCTGCTGCTGGGGAGGAGTTGTGGTCACCTGGGCTCACTGCAAAGCAGTTCTGTTCACTGGAGTTAATCAGATGCAGCAACTATCCTCACTGATTTTTTTCCCCCCCAGAATTCTTGCTGTTTAAGGCACAATATTGTGTGTGAAAATTTCTAGGGTTTTCTGCAATCCTATTTTAGAAACAAGGCTTTAAAATGGAAGTTCTTGTCACTTTAGTTTGCTTTGTATCTAGTACAGGCTGTGTACTAGTACATACTATACAGAAATTGGACCCTGAAAAGAGGGTTCCTTATCTGGGGTTCCTTAGACGTATTTCTTTAGGGGTCACAAGTTAAGTCCCTTCAGGTGAGTGTGGTATTTTGGAGGCAGGTAGAGTGTTGTGACGTGAAGAGCAATTCTTTTGGGGCCGTGTCTTTCCCACCAGAGCAGAGTGAGGGGTCAGCTCCTGGTGCTGGTATTCAGTCTGCCTTTGTGTGTCAGAATATTGCATCATTTTCTCATGTCAGAAAGCCGAGTGTGGGGTGACAGCCCTTCACACAAGGGCCACGTTTGAAGCATTCCAGGGTGTTTCCAGGTACACCAATGTGCTGTGGATGTGCAAAGTGCATTTCAGGTGACCCGACCTGTTGTAGTGTCTGGTTTCCCCTGGGTGATGACATCACTGGATCTGCTGGATGTGCTCAGTGAGTCGGGCTGAGCCTGCCCCCGGTTTGGCTGTTTCGGGTGATGAAAATCGTTATGGCTCAATCGTGACCCAGCTCTGTGTCAGGAGCTGCCCCAGGCTGCCTCTGTGCCTGGATTCCAAATGCCACGAAATTTGCATTAGGAGCTGTTCCCACGTTATCAGTTTGTTGGGACTGCATTATCAGTTTGTGTGGCCTCTTCTACAGGAGTATCAGTGAGCACCTGGGTGGGGTTTCCCTTGAGCAAATGGATGTGCAAGGTGGTTATCCAGATTATCTCTGTCTGGAAGGGGCAGGCACAGCTCCAGTCTCTGCTGGCAGGTCTAACTGCCAAGCTTGGGTGTATTGGGAGGTCCTGGTGCTGTCTCCAGGGCTTTGTGTGATCAGCAGCAACTTGAGAGATGGATTAAAATGCCAGTGGACATTGAGCTGTCTTTGCGCGGTGAAGAGCTTGATTTAATTGCCCGGAGATGGTGAAATATCATCAAGATGAAGAAGGTGTTTTGAAATGGATTTATAGTACATGTATTTCTGTTGAGAGCCAAGAAGGATTTCACTGTGAATTTATTGCTCCAGGCTGCTGGAGAACAGATCCAGGAGAATGTCTAACAGCGTTGTGTTTTCCATAGGGATGTGTTTGCTTCCCTGCCTTGCCTGAGAAGTGGGTTTCAGATTCCCGGAGAGTTGGTGCTCCATAACAACACCTGAGTGTTCCATCTGACTGAGGTCATTGGTGTTGGGGACATGAGCTCACTGCCTCACGAGGGCCACTCCTGCCTGGTGTGTGCCTGGTCTCATCCTTTCAGAGGCAGAGCAGAGAGCTCATTGCAGTGTGTCCTGGAGACAGAGCTCTGTAGACCCAGGCATCTTCCAGCTGTTTATATACTTTGTGGGACTTCTTTCCCCCCTTCATTTTAATGAGTGGTTTAATTCTGGCTAAACACTGAACATCTGAATGGATGACCTGCGTTTGTCATAACACAGGTGACTAAACTCTAGTCACTGCATCATGTGAATTACTACTTGGCCACGTTTTACATGAATAAAAGGAAACTGATTTCACCCTCTTCAATCATTGCAATGACAAGCACAGATTACGATGTGCTGAGTTCTTGGACTCTCCAGAGTCCTTTCGTAAGTGTGTTTGGTTTTTTCCCTTTCAGTTAACTAAAGAACAAGGGTTTAAAGGTGTGAATTTGGTGCTGTGGAGTTGCAGGTGCTTTAAAATGTTCCAGGATCAGAATAATTCTTGTCAAAGGTTTCCCTTTCTTCTGTTCAGCAGCTGTCAGCCTGTTGGATCTGTGCTGTCCCTTGTCCCTTCCTGTGCCATGGCCAGGGGCACCACCTGCAGCTCCTGGCACCCACTTGATGCTGAGGACACGTAGTCCATAGTCCCCCTGAGGTTCCCAATTTCCTAAAATTAGCAGAAAACCAAAGGGTTAGAGAAATCGGAGTTAATTGTGGCTGTCTCTGAAGCCAAAGATGTGTCTCTTCAAATGCAAGATCTCTGCTTCAGTGCTCTGAAGAATATTAAGACTTATGTTGTTTACTTTAAAACTGTAGTTGGAACATCAAAAGGCATTAAACTGTGTAATCAGAATCCTTGGGGAGGCTGTTCACAAACCCAGAAAGGCATTTCCTCCTGGTGCTTGTGCTGAGGAGTTCTGTAAGGAAGACCTTTCTTTCTCAACTCACATGTTCTGCCTGAGACCATGTAACTGTCATGAGGTACAGGAAGTGATTTCTTAGGTTGTGACTGTTTCTGGTTGCTCACAAACCATTTTTTGTACCTTTTTAGGCTGGAGAGAATGCCCATTGAGGGTCATGTGGCGGGTGGGCCAGAGACCCAGGGAGTGCAGAAGGAACAGGGCTGAGGAGTAAAACCATAGTCATGGTATGTGTTGGAAAAAGCAAGGAACTCTTAGCCTGTTCCTCTTAACTCATGTTCCCTGGGCCAGGTCATTGTCATATACCCATTAAACTCCTTCCAGGTCTGGGGGGTTTGTCACTGTGCAAGTCCACCCACTGCAGGAGAAATTGAAGCAGCGATGCTGGTTACCAGTGGAAAGCAATGGCTAAAATGTCCCCAGCAGACTAAACCTCTGTTTAGGAAGTACAACAGCAGCTTGGCTGTATGTGCTCTGCCCTGAGGAGTGGGGTCCTCTCTGACTGAGGGTGGCATGTCACAGGTGTTACTAAAATCCCTCCTTTGGTTCTGTCCTCTGTTCAATAATAGCTATTTCACCAGGGGGCCAGTTTTTTCCTGTTTTCAGTTGTTCTGTTGTGGAGCGAGTTAAAATCTTGTGCTTTCCTTGGGGCTGTCAGGAGATGATCCCTTTACTCACATGTCCAAGGTGGTTGCAGCACAAAAGCCTGGGGGGCTCCTGAGGGAATTGATGGTCCCCTGCCCCTCAGTGCCTGCAGGGAGGCCTGGGAATGATTCCTTGTGTTTGGTGGTGTCACAGCAAAGTGATCAGCTGTTAGAGGAAACGTCTTTGCTCCTCATATGTGTGTGATGTGTTTGAAAAGAGCAGAAAAACCTGCATTTGCCATCTGAGGATGTGTGAGTGGGTGGGCAGTTCACTTTTATTTTTAACTGAACAGCTACATTTGTTATCTCAGAAGCCTGCATTAATAATAATGTCAATGCTAAAGGGTGCGCTGCCTAATTAACTGAAATGTCTTGGTGCTGGCAAAGACATCCCATTTGTTGGGACAGCCCCAAGGTGGGATTTGTGAAGGACTTGTTTTTTACATCCTTCTGTATTCTGGTTGTCTTACATGTGCATCTCAAGTTGGGCACCCAGCTGAGAGATGCAATGTCAAACAAGGTGGGTTTTTTTAAAATCTTGGCTGCAAGATGGGTGAAAGTGTTGGTTGTCAGCTTCTCGGAGCGAGTGGGTTTGTGGTGTAGAAGGTAGGTGAGAATTATGGCTCCCAGGGTAAAGTTGCCAAGTGCTCACTCGGAGCTGCTGTTTCTGCTCAGAACAAAGAAGCTGAATTTGGAAAATTCACCAGTGTGTGGTTGTAGGCTCCGCTCTCTGCAGCAGAGATAAGGGGCTGGGGGAGGTACATACAGGGGAGTATCAGTAATAAACACACTCCGGGCAGTTCTGGAAGGCTGGAATACTTCCAAAATACAATTTGCTCTTTTTACCTGACCTGCCACAACAGTCTCTCAGAAAGGCCTTTGACTGTGGTATTTATTGAGTGTGGAAGTAGAGACCTTGTGTGTCACAAACTTACAGTCTTTGACGGGGGGATTGCTTTGGAGGACAAAACCAGCAGGTGCTTTAGCAGTGGAAACGCCCATTTCTGCAGTTCCACACAAGGCTGTGCACTCCAGCCGTGCCAGCACGCACCTTCTCAGCTTGGATTTAGGTCTTGGAAGGTTTGGGGCTGTTGCTGGGTGATCCTGGAAGCAGTGGTAGGGAATTTGTCCCCATTTCAGTGCATTTAAAGTGAGGCATCCCGTGGAATCAGGATTGCCTCCCTTGGAGGAGGATGGTTACGCTGCACTAAATGCCCACAGCTCTGCCAGCTGTCAGACACAGCAGCTTTCTGCAGTATCTTACAAAAGGCATAATTGGGAGATTCCTCTGGTGTTTCCCCAAAGAATAAATCTAATCTGTGGAAATGACGCTCCAGCTGCTTCTGGGGGACTGAGCTGCCAAATGCTCCGAGAGGCTGAAGTGCAGCAAAGGAGCTGATACCTGTTGGATGAGAAGGGATTTATTACTCGTGTGTCCTGTCTGTTGTGTTGCTTGCCAGGGTTGGATATTTAAAGTAATCTGCCAGAGGCCTGGGAGATGGTGTTTCCACGTGGAACTCCATTCTGACATGGGATGTTTGAGGGTTTCTCTCTAAATTTAATGTCTGTCTTGGAAGAATATTTCTCAAATTATTTATTGCTCTGTCCGAGTTCTGCTTTTTCAAAGTGGATACCTCTAGGTAGTGCACAATACTTTATGCTTTTAACTTCTGTGGGCTTTGATTCAGCGTTAACAAAAATGATGGTTTTCACAGTGTATTAATTAATAGCAGAGACCTGCAGGAAGAGGTGTGAACTTTAGGAGAATGTGTCACAATTATTTTTTTTTTTCTAGGGGATGTTATTTGTGTTCTCAGCAGTGATGTTATGCAGCAGTTTTCTGCAGTGGCAGAAGGACAAATGCAAGTGGAAATGGAGAATTGAAACAAATGTGGATGAGAGCAAGTTATGTCTCTTCTACCCCTGAGTAAGACAGAAACTGTCCCAGAGGAAATAAAGGAGGAAACCACAGTGCTCAGAGTCCAGGCAATGGCACTTCTTGGTGCTTTTGTGTGTGGGAACAGTTGCTTCTCTTCAGGATCCTCATTACCTGACTGAAATGGAGTAACAGATAAGCAAGTTTGGGTTCTTCTTTAAGATGTGGGGGATCAAAGGATCCAAATGTAAGGGGGCTCTGAAATCCCAGCCAGACTTTGTGGCTGATGCTCAGACTGAGGATGTCAGGAGGGATGGAAATCAGTGTTTTGCTACAGAATGTTTCTGTAACACGTGCTCATCTTTAACAGTGCAGACTTTAAAAGGTCCTGCATCACCCTCTGCTCCTCCCTGCCCGTCTCCGGTTTAACACGTGGCACTGGGATAAACAGCCTTTGGGTCTGACTCCCTTCTTACCTGCGGGTTTTGTGTCCCCTGGGATGAAAAGGGAAATGCTCTCCTTGGGATTTCCTCAGCAGCAAAGTCCTGTAACGGTGTGTCACTAGGTAAGGTGTAACACAGAAAGAATCTGTCCCTGTTTATCTGGATGTGGCTATTTTGTGGCATCCAGCTTTCTGCTCCCCTCTGAGGCTGTGGGGAAAGCAGCTCATCTTCCCACACTCAAGAGGAGGAAGGGAGGCCAAGTGCTCCCTCTCTTTAACTAAAAGACAGGGGAGAGTTTCTTCCCGTTCTAACCAGCCCATGGGACGGGTATCCAGCCACAGACGTGGTGAGGTGTCCTGGACACTGCAGGATGAGTTCCTGCATTTGTGACTGCACAGCTTGAAAGCCCCACTGCAGGTGTGGATTTCCTGGAGATCAGGCCTTGCCTGCAGCCAGGTTCCACACCCTTGTGTGGATTTCTTGGCTCATCTCCATGGTTTTTTCTGGATAAGCATGTAAGCTGGAGATGTCAGGTTTCTCTGGCTGGGGTAATGCTGACTCTTGTTCCTGTTCCATGGAGTGTGTGCCCCCAGGCAAGGTGGGGTAGGAGAATCCTTTCCTCCGCCTCAGGATGGGGAGGGGGGTTGTGTCTGTGGCAGAGTGGGATGTTTGATCTGTGGCATCTGTCCTTGCTGTGACCGTGCTGCCTTCCTTTCCTAGCGACAGCTCTGCCAGAAGAACTTGTGTTGGAAGGGGTTGTTGTATTTTGTGACAGCTCCGGGAGCTGCTCCTTTCCCAGCGCCAGGATTTTGGCGAGAGGGATGTGCTGCAGGGCTGTGCTCTGCTTGCCCAGGCACTCCCTCCAGCTGGGGGCTGCTGAGCTTTGAGTTCACCACAGTCCTGCTGTCACAAGGGCACACTGAGGGCAGTCAAGGGATGGGCAGAAGCCTGAACTGTGGGTTTCTGAGGGTCTGCTTGGCTGGCAGCTGTTCACTGGACAGGGCACATCCATGCTGGTCTTGTGCAGCCGTAATTACAGCCTTACAACATCAAAGGCAGCTTTAATCTGTGTGAGGCACTTCTCAAGTTGTCCTTGCAGGGTACTTGGCTAAACTCAAAACAAGGATTAAGTACAGTGTGAATTCCTTAGAACTCTGGTTTCCTCTCCAGTGCTGGGGCTGTAAAGACCTTCGTAAGAGTTTAATTAACCCCTGAACATCTAAGGCTGCTGATTTTACAGCTGATCCCACCAGCACTGTGGCAGCATTGGGTGAGATGAGTTTGATGATGTTTCACAGTGAGGAGCAGCAGGCTGGAGGAATAAAAGCAGAGGAAGAAACCCTGTCTGGCTGGAATTACTGTTCCTCTGAGCTCTGTGCTGTATGTGCTGAAAAAATGATTATCCGCTGAACGGGAAGTCTTTTATTCCATTCCTTTGAAGCAAAATAATATCCTGACACTTCTCTTTATCTACTGGTGGTTTTGGAAAGCATTAATTAAAAAAAAAAATCACAACTTTCTACGTGGATCTGGAGTCAGTTCCCTGCAATGAATGCTCAGTATAAAAATCTAATAGGTGAAAAGAAAGACATTTATTACATAGCAATTGGCATAAATTTTTCTCCTAATGAGGATAAAAATCCATGTAAATGAATAATTACAGTAAATTGCTGTAATTAGGATTTACTCATGACAAAGGTCTCATAATTACATAATCAACTTTTGGTGTGTTAAGATTTATAGTCTGGACTCTTTAATTTGGTTTTATTCCTTCAGAGGTGGGGTTTGCCAGGGGAGGAGTGTTTTCAGAGAGCTGACTTGCTGCATGCCCTCAGCTAGAGATGGTTCAAGCTGCTGCTTGGCAGAGCTGGAGGGCTGCCAGGGAGCTGCTGCAAACTGCCAGAGTCACTGGCATGTGAGGATCTACGAGTTTGTAGTTTGGGGACACTCCTCCAATACTGCACCTGAGAGTTTGTGACTCCCCCCCAAGTTTCCAGAAGTTCTGGTTACAAATGAAAAGGTTCTTGTCCCCTTTCCATGTCACTGCTATTTAATGGTAGGTTTTAAAGGCTGATTCTTTTGTGCTTTGCTTCTACTAGAACTGGAAAAGCAGCTTTTTTTTTTGCTGTGGTTTGTCTCTTTCTGGCTTCTGGACAGGTCCTTCAGCCCCTGCAGTCCCAGCAGCCAGGGCATCCTCAGGCTGGGTTTAATTACAGCCCTGTCTGCAAGTGTCTCTGAGGCTTGGAGGAGAGTTTTGCACCTCATCAGCTGGGGGGTTGAATTGACAGATATCCAGGGTGGCTCTGAGGGTTCCCAGGGTTTTTTTTCCCTGCATTGTGCTGCAGTGCTGAAGTGGCTTCACTGCTGCAGCACTTGTGTCACCAGGTTTTCTGTTCAGAATCCATGGAATCAGCTTGTCCTGCCTGTAACAGCACACACAGAGTCTTGGGACGTGTTCTCCTGCAGGTACCCACCCATAAACACCTCAGATATCAACTCTGTGGTTTACAGGCTAAAAAACACCTGGTGGTGTGAGCAGCTCGTGGGCACCTGCTCAGACTTGTGCAGGTACTGTCAGAATCTACAAGTGTTACAGTGCTGGTGTTTAGATCTTGGTTTTTGCATTATGAATTCAGGGGTGGCTTAGCTAGGATTGGTTTGTTTCCTTTTCTGTGAAAATTGTACTCCTGAACACTTTCAGAAGAGCACTTTCAGAAATGGGTCTTATGGAATGTACGTTTATTTTTGGCTTTCTTAGAACTTCAGATGCACTCAAGGCAATCCTCTTCCCCTCTTACCTCCTGCTCCCCAACTAATTAAGGCTGGGAATTGAGGTACTCAAACCCCATGAGATTTAATGAGTGTCTTTGAGACCTTGAATGAATAATTATGAATGCATGCCCTGTTTTCTGCTCTTCACTAAATATAGAGACTGGGTCATGTCCTCAGCTGTCACTGACACCCCAGGAACTTTATTAACCAAGTTGTCTGTATAGCTGTGGAGATTTTTGCCTGAGGGGGCTTTTCTGGAACTTCATGGAGCTGGTTTTGCATTCCTGTTCACCTGTGCCCAGAGGAGGGGATGGCCTGATACTGATGCCCAGCATCCTGTGTCTGAGCCTATCCAGTGTTTAATTCCATTTCTCTGATGGAAAAACATGGATAGCACTTAAGCACCCAAGTGTTCAGTGCAGGTTTTGTTCAGGATTGCACATTATGTTCTGTGCTGCCTTAAGGAATTGAAATTACATCACTGCAGCCATGCAAAAAAAGGAATTGCAGCGTGGCCTGGAATTAACCTGCACTGGGAACTGACTGCCTTGGCCTTTTTCTGTTCTCCCTCAGCCTTTTCATGTGTTTTTTAGTACATATAATCAACCGTATGCATATTTTCAAATGCCATCCTGCTGGATGTTGATCAATATATTCTGTGCACAGTCCATCAGTGGAATTTCATTTTGCTTTCAATATCACTTTTTGATTTAGTTGGGGAGAGCGAACATTTTGCTTTCGATCATCCGTTTGTCTGCTAAAGAATTGCAAAGTCTAAAGTCCTGCCCACCCGCCACAGTAATTAAAGATGGAAAGAGAGATTTGTTGGGCAAATGCTGCATATGGAGTGAAGTAGGAGAACGTGCTGAGTCAGACTTGTGGATTAAATGATTGATTGTTTGATTGCAGCTGGGCCTGACCGCACCTTGTGTGGCAAAGAGCTCCTTTGGGTGTCAGCCAAGGCTGAGGTGCTGCTCCCACAGCTCGTACCTCACCTCTGCTCTCCTTTGTGCCCCCAGGGTGTTTCAAAGATGACCGTATCGTGTTCTGGACGTGGATGTTCTCCACGTACTTCATGGAGAAATGGGCCCCCCGGCAGGACGACATGCTCTTCTACGTGCGCCGCAAGCTGTCCTACGGCGGCGGGGACACCGCGGAGGGCAAGAAGGTGAGTCTGCTCTGTTGTGGCTGGGGGAGCTCCCTGGCGTGGGGTTTGGTGCTCTGGGGACACGCGAGGAGCTGCAGACCGAGGGTGAGCAGTCCCACGGACAGTGAGATCTGCATTTAACACCATGTGCCCTCCTAAGGAACTTGTGCTCCTTGCAAACACACTCAGGTATCCGATGCTGCTGCGCAGGAACTCCCCCTTTGGAGATCCGAGGAACCTCTCTGCATTCCTCGGTGGTGGGGGAAACAGAAGCAGGAGGCGAGATGGTTTCATTGGGAGTGAAGGGGGTGGCTGCAGGAAGGTAAAAGGGGATGGCTGCAGGAAGGTAAATGGAGGAAGAAGACACTGGGATTGACCTGCTGACACGTGTGAATCACTGAATTGTTGAGTCGTGGATATCTGTGCATGGTGTGTGTGAAAGTGTCTGTGACCAGGTTTGTCACTGCAGCTCTCTGAGTTTAAATGTGGTGAGCTGTCAGCTTCCTGAGGAAAAGATCCCAGAGGGTTTTCCCGTGGTTTTGTTGGAGATACAGGAAACAGGGAGAATTAATTTCTCTCTGCAGCTCTCCAAATTCTGTCGTGACAACCACTGAGGTGAAGAGGCCAAGTGCTGCTCTTCCCTGTCGGATGAGTGGTTTAGTGTTCAGCTTGGAGCTTTAAGCCTTCTGGAGGAAATTCCATCCTGGTGGTTGGTTGAGTGACTAGAGAAGCATTCCTGTTTCACCTCCGACAGCAGTGTGGCTTTGTGCAGCCTGATAAAAGCATGGCTTGTTTCACCTCTTGTCCTTCCCAACAAGGAGGGTGAACCTGAGACACAGCCTGGTTGTTTAAATCACAGCTCCCTAATCAATCTCTGTTTAACTTATTCATCAGCTTAAAGTGCTTGAACCTCTCGCAGAGAGGATTCAGTGACATAAACCTTTGTGTTTGCTCTCAGAGCTTTGTCTAAGCCTCCTAAAAGCTCCATAAATAATTTTTGTGAGGCGGCTCTGTAAGTGGTGGTTACTCCCAGGCCAGCATTAGTGAGTTGTGTGTGGTAACAGCTGGGATGGGGAGTGGGCCTTGTAGCACCCACTGCATTTTCTGTCCCCTCCCCACTCCCCCAGCCGCTGGGAACTGAACTGTTTCAATGACTTTGAAATACTTCAGGTGCTTTGTGAAGCGTCATAGTTGGTGACTCTTTGGCACCTGTGCAGCCTTCCTCCTGTTTGATTTTAGCTGGCTGCTCTGCACTTCCAGCTCCGCTTTTCCCTGGTCTCTGAGCCTGTCCAGTGCAGTGAGACACTCACAAATTCTCCTGCTCTTGGAGTCATGAGTTCACGGGGTTTTATTTTACTTTGTATTTTGGGCAGTCCTTCATGAGAGATGGTGTCAGAACACCAGAGCCATATGGTTAAAGGGGCGGGAGCCAGAGATGACCCCTGCAGAAGCCAAGCCGAGCTGGCAGCCTCCCTGCCACCCACCAAAGTGTTGGGCTGTGTGTGTGAGTGCTGACAGGGGCCGTGTGTGTGCCCTGGGGGGACACACTCATGTGGTGTGTGCGCATCCATCATCTGCCTGCGGTCATGGGCCCTGTCAGTGGGAAACAAATGTCCCTTTGGCCATGGCGTTTCAGAGTTTGGTGGCTGTCCTGTGTGACTGGAAGTAGTTCCTCCTTGTGGGTTTGGGGTTTTTCTGTGCTTGCTGGAGCTTCAGAGTGTCTGCAGAAACATTTCATTTTAAGTTTCAGTATAATAGAGGATAAGAAGGAAAAAACCTGGTGGGATAAAGATTGGAGGTTCTGTTCAGTTTCCAGAGTGGACGAGCAGGGCTTCGAGTGCAGCTTGGCTGCAACAGCCTGAAGTGATAAACTGTGATTCTCTGCCATTTGATGTGTCAGCAGGTGCTGGTGGTAAACTTCTCTGCCATCATAGATTTTATTTTAAAAGGCCTTTTTTCTGCTTCACAGACCTGCTGGTGTAAGTGACTTTGATTTGCTTCTCTGTTCTATCCCCCCAATGTCTAAACTGAGCATGTAGGGGTGGAACAGCAATTCAGATCCTGACACGTGAATGCCAGTGCAGAGGTGCCATACGGAATTCCTGGGGGTGTGCATTATGTACTCTTGGATCCCAGAGAATTGAGTTCAGTTCCTTGTTTCCTTGGTGCGTCACAGTAACACTCTTGTGGTTTTTCTTGCCAAGTTTTGAAAAAACTCCTTCTCTCAGTATCTTTAAACAAAAGCACAGGCCCCCTGTGTCACATCCTGTGCAGGCCGGGGCGCTGTGGAGAGTGGCTTTGCTCAGACTTAAGGAATTTAATGTTAATTTGGTAGGGTGGAATCCCTTTGACTTTCACAGTTTATTAAGTCAGAATTCAAAAAGCCCCTTTGCTCCTGCCTCACCTGCCAGCTGGTGTGACCTACTGGGAAAACAAGGTCCTAAACCTACAGCTTTGAAAGGTTAACACGGCTGGACTTGGGATTTTGATTTTAAAATGGTGTTAGGTCAAGATTGCATCTCTCTGGCCTTTCTGTAGACAGCAGCTTTACTTTCTCCCAGGACTCCAGAAGATGCAAGTGCAGTGTTAGAAACAGCTGGGAAACAAAGGTAAAGCCTCAGTGACAGACCTGCAGGGCTGGCTTGTGTTCAGCCTCTCATCACACCTGGACACCTGAAAAGGGCAAATGAAAAAGATAAACCAAGAGTGTCTCAAATTCATGTTCTGAGCTCGCCTGGATTTTGGAGTAGGTCCTGTTTCCTTCAGCACACTCTGAATGTGGAGGAACAGTTGCTGCCAAGTGCATGGGATAGTCATTCAGGCTGTTAAGTCTCCAAAAATCCTGATGTACTGATGCTGTGACTGTGGCCTCAGCAGCAGAAGTGAACAGGAGCCATGGTTTGCATGTTCCTGTGCACGTGGACCTGTGACACGATTAATCCTGGCTGTGGTGGGACACCATTCCATTTCCAGGAATGAATTCCTGGCAGTCCCACACCACCACCTGAACACAGCAGAGAAATAAAAGTGGCCAAATTTCGGGGTCTCTCTGGCCACATAAATTCTCTGCTGGTGCATGGGTGGTATGTGGGGGGAGGCAATGATTGCAGCATGGGCAGGTCAGTTGTGCCCCGGCCTTTCTGCTGTGCCCAGCTCAGCTGGTGCTGCTGTGAGCAGGAGCAGTGGCTGCTGCCCAAGAGGGACAGCAGCCCCATGGTGCTTTCACTGTGAGACATGAAACAGGAACCCTGGTGTTACCAGATTGATACTCTCATTTTCTGTCAGGAGCTCAGCATCTTCAGTGCAAAGGTTTGACAGGTTATTTGGAGTTGGAAGGGACCCACCTGGCCTTTCCTCTGCAGTTCTCCCTGTCAGAAGTCCCTGTGCTTCCTTGTGGTGCTTTGTTGATGTTTGATTGTCTAAATAAGTGAACTCTTCTGAAGCAGTCAAAGAGGGTAGCAAGGAAGTCAGAATTGGAAGTGAATTTAATATGAATGGCACTGAAACGTGGCAGCCTTGAGTCTTTGTTTTCTGTGCCTGTGACTTGGCAGTCAGAAGGGATGTCTTGTACTCCTGGAAAAGAAGAAAGGCAATACATTTGGTAGGAACTCTGTGTGATGGAGAGGTGGTTTTGCAAGAGCTGTGATTAAATTTAAGGTCGTTTCTTTAATATTGGGTTATAAAGCTAGGTAGTAATGGAGGGAAAAGTGAGAATTCAGTGAGAGAAGTGCCAAGGTAGTGCAGGAGCTCACAAACTCATGTTTGGTGTGTGCCCTCAAATAACGGGGACAAACAGCTTTTAGCTGCAGAGCGATGGAGGGCAAAGGTACAGGAGAGAGTTTTGTGTCTCTGAGGCTGGAGGAAGCTGCTGTTTCCAGTCTGGATTACCCTGTGTGCCTTTTACTCTTGTTGCACTGGAGATAAATGGGGCTTGACTCCTGAACTCCACTGCTCAGTAATCCCCATTCACATGAGATGAGCACTGCTATTTTAAGTCCTGGATACATGCAATTTTGGCTTTTCTTTGGCAAAACTTTAACTTACTTGGCTTCTTCAGAACAGGGAATATTGCAGCCAGCATTGCAGCCCACTCTGGGTTATTGACTTACAGATAAGTGGGACAAAATGAGGGCAGTGTTTGTTTGCATTTGAGCTGGTGAACCTCCTGCAGTCTCAGACATCTTGTCATTCTGGTCTATCCAGAGACTCCAGCAATTCCAGTCAGCTTTTCAGGTCATGTGCTGCCCTGTCTCTTGGGCTGCCTTCTTGCTGTGCCAAGTGGTTGTGGGCACAGAGCTCAGGTAATTAATACTGAAGCAAATGCTTCCAAAGCAATAGGTTTGTAGCTGTGTTGTCTCTGTTGCTGTCAGCTTCACAGGGAGGGTGGGTGTGGAGTTGCCATGGCTACTGGGCATTGTGCTGCCTTGGTGTGGGCTCCGGAGCCTGTGCCAGGAGGATCAGGTGCCACCTCTGAAGAATTCACAGTAACCAGGAAAGTGGAATTGGAATTCTGTTCTGGAGGGCATTTTTGTCATCGTCCCCTGTGGTTGCTGCCAGTGGATGTTTCAGGAGCCAAGAGCAAAGTTCTGCATGACCTTGGTGTGTGCAGGGCTGTTTCTCTCACAGCACTGCTGACACTCCCTCTTCATCCCTGATTCTGTTCCCTTCATTTTTGTTAAAACCTGGTCCAGGGGATACCTGAAGCTGCTGTCCATGACTGAGGCTCTCCTGCCTTTCTTCCCTCTTCTCTTACACTTCCCGTGTTTCCCCCATTAATTCCCACCCAAAGTCAGCAAAATCTGAGCCTGACAAGGCAGGAATCTACAGAAGGTGTCAGTTCTGTGTTTGCAGACAGGTCCCTGCAGGTCACAGTTCTCAAGGAGATGTGATGTTTCCTCAGCAGGTTGAAGTTGAAGTTTACCGGAGAGATTCCAAGAAGCTTCCTGGCCTGGGAGACCCCGACATTGACTGGGAGGAGAGTGTCTACTTGAACCTCATCCTGCAGAAGGTAGGAGACGCTTGTCTCATTTTCATGGGCTGTTTATGCTCCAGAGGCTTTGGTCTGTCCCCTTTCCTCCCTGCCACAGAGGGTTTGGGTGCTTCTGGGGGATAGAAAGAAACACTGGCTTTAATTTTGCCTTGCAGAATCTAAGTGAACATAAACTGAGACGTTCATTTCTCAACAGAGTCCTAACAGCTTTCCTCAAAGAAACTTTGTCTGTATGCAGTGAAGCTGGGCTGGGCTTTAAAGTCTGTAACAGATTTTTTCAGAAGCAAAGCTTTGTCCAGTTTAATGTTTTCTGAGAGTGGACAAGTGTGGCCACCACTTGCATTGGAGTTCACAATACTGCTGCTGCTGAGTGGAAATGCAGTGCCGTGTGTTACGCTGGGGGGTTGCTGCTCTTGACGTCAGAACTTTAATGAAACTTTTTTGGGGGGGGGTGGAAACATGAAACAGAAATTATTTCTGTAATTAACTCGTTAGGTTGGTTATTGTGTGTGTTATATTGGTGCTTAGGGAAGCTGAACATTTCTAAAATCATTTGAGAGCCCTTAGAAGTTCACTGATGATGATCCTGGAAAATAAAGTGTTTTCATTCTCTCTGCTGCCTCCCAGAAGTCTCATTGCAGAGCTTCTCTGCATAGGAGCAGTTTAAATCCTGGCAGGTTGAGTATGGTAAAGAAAACAGCAACACTACAACATCTTACTTTTTGGACAGCTAAAAAAACCGAAGAGAGAATGTGTTCTGCCTCCTGCACACAAATGTTCTCTTTTCCCCAGTGTAAGCCTTAATTTCTCTCTCTGGTGGCCTGTTGTAGCTGGATTATGTGGTGACCTGCGCTGTGTGCACACGCTCTGATGGAGGAGATATTCATATCCACAAGAAGAAATCTCAGGTGAGCTTCCCCTTCTATTGCTGAGCAGCAGAGCCTGGCATCCAGGGTTACCTTGCCCAGCTGTGCCTCAGGCTGAGGCTAAACCCAAAATCAGGTTTCAGGGAGTTTTAAGGACCCTGCGGGGTAAACTTGTCATCCAGGGCTGTAAAACAGTGGACAATTTACTGGTTACAATGCATCTCTCTGTTCTTTTATGAGCTTCTCTGTTTCTCTCTCCAAGTGCTCATTCCTTCCAGCTCCACCCTCAAGGCTTGTGTGCAGTTAATCCTGGGTTAGCACAGAGGAGGAGACTGAATAACAAGCGGGGGGGATAGGGACAAGAAGCCTGAGCTTCCTTCACTCAGTCTCCAGCAGATGTGGCAACAACTCCTCCTGGTTAGCAGAAGATCTTTGGAAGGCTCCAGTTGCCTGTAAAAGGCTGCTCCTGCCAGGCATTTCACTCGGGCACCTGCCTGCGTGGCTTTTACCCAAATAAACCAGTGCTCTTTAATCCCTTGATTTCATTTTACCATTTCAGAAGAATTGTTGCTTTGCCTGCAGACCAAACTGGCCATGCTGGTTGTTGTCCTTGTAATTCACATTGGTCAGGCACATCATTTCCTTCTGCTGCTGTTGGGACACCACATTGCACCACTGGTGTAAGCCTGTTATTTTTCACTGCTTAACTTCTGCAAAATTCTTCTGAGAATAATCTCCAAGTGTTATTTGCAGATTTGAAACACTAGGAAGAGGAGGAGGGATATGTTCTCGCTGCTTGTCAGCAGTATTTAGAATGACAAGTTTTTTGTTCCTCATTCCTACAGTGGGACTGCTTTTAAATTTTTGGTGTGAGTATATTTTTGAGGAGTCTCACTGCCTTCTACTGATGTCTCTGGTCTTGAAGGAACTTTACATTTTAAAAATCTGTATTTAAATGTGCATATAGGCTTTGTAAGTGCAAACAGGAAAAGTGCCCTCTCACAACCTAATACACTGTATTTAGTGGTTTGTAGCAGGAGTTTGTAGCCTTGACAGCCTGGGCAGATCCAGAGCCTTCAGCACATTCACAGTGGGCTGAGATTTGACAGGTTTCTCTAATTGCAAGTGTTTGCAAACCGGGGTGGAAGCAAAGAAAGCTGCTTGGTCTGAATTCCTTCTCTCCCTCCCTTCCTACCTGCTAATCTTGGAATGGTAACACCTAAAGCCTTTATTTTGCGGTGCGAGGTCACTAAGGGAGTTCAGGAGCTGCTTCAGAGGGAGAAGCGTGCAAGGGGAAGCTGGGGATGGAGAAGGAAACAGAAGCAGAAGATGGGGATGAGAAACCAAGTGCTTGTCTCCTGAGGGCTGCCTCAGAACAGTGAAATCAGATGAAATTTGGGGGTGTCTATTCCTGAGCATGTTTAACTGAGGGGTACTTTTTCTGTCCCTTTCTCAGCAAGTGTTTGCATCTCCGAGCAAACATCCGATGGACAGTAAAGGAGAGGAGTCCAAGATCAGCTACCCCAATATATTCTTCATGATTGACAGCTTTGAAGAGGTGAGTGCCCTGTTGTAGCAGTGAAGTTTTGTCCTGTTCTAGTCTTACATCCTGATCAGCTGATTTCTTGTGACTTTGGAGCAAATGTTCTTGTCTAATTGAAGGTTAACTTCCACTAGTTCCTATTTTATTTTATTTGACCTTGCCCTTTCTTTAATGTTTAACATCTGAGCTCAAAGTTGGGCTTTGGTGTCAGTCTCTGTGACGGGCTGAAGCAAGACAGGCTGGTGTGAGAGCTGCTCATCTCAACATGGGATTTGCAGCATGCCCTGCCTGGAGTGTGGCTTTGTGACAGGCTGGGGTGGGACATTTCCATTGAAACTGCCTTGGGCCTGAGCAGAGCCTTGGCACTCTGAATGTATTTCAGTCTGAGGCAAACTGCAGGTGTTCTAACTGTTTCCTCTTGCATCTGTGGCAGGTTTTCAGTGACATGACGGTGGGAGAAGGAGAGATGGTCTGTGTGGAGCTGGTGGCCAGTGACAAAAGCAACACCTTCCAAGGGGTGATTTTCCAGGGGTCCATCCGCTATGAAGCGCTCAAAAAAGTCTATGACAACAGGGTGAGTGAGGAGCTGCTGGAGGGCAGCACGGGTGCTCTGCCCGGGTTCTCTGGGGCTGAGGCTCTCAGCTCTTTGTCCTGGTAGAGCAGCTGCATCACAGTCTGCCTCATTCTGGCTGTGACAGTTACCCCAAAGCTTTTGGCTCAGACAGCAGAGGGTGTTCACCCCGGCAGGTTTTCCTTTGCTCTCTGCCAGAAGCAGGGAAGGTGGTGGGTAGTTGAGAGCATGACAAAGGAGTGGAGCTGAGCAGCAGTTCTGTAAGGCCCTTCATTTTCTTGAAAGGTCACAGGCATTTCTAGTTACTCCAGAGAAGGTATGATAAAACTGATAACTACCTGGCTGTTGGTAAAGCCTGTTTTTCCTCATTGTGTTTTGTATTCGTGGCTGATTTTAAAAGATCCCTGTGGCCTCACTGCCACAGAAAGAAGCTTTCTTGGCTTTCTTTGTTGGGTTTGGTGTCGTGAAGACAGCACAGAAGAAAGCCCTGCAGTGGAAAGACAAGATTTGATGAGGTAAAGTCACCTCATAGCCTTGGAATGTCCCAGCTGACCACACAGCCACTTGACATTGTTTTGTTAGATGGAGTCAAACTGGGAACTCTTCAACTATTACATCAGGGCCAGAGGCAAAACGTGAAATTGGATGATGCTTTTTTAGAGAACAGAAGTAATCTCTCTGTGCTTTGGAAGGTTACTTGTTTTCAGCTGTTCCAGGGAAGGTTTAGATTGGATATTAGGGCAGAATTCTTCACCAAAACAGTTGTCAAGCCTTGGAACAGCCTGCCCCGGGAAGAGTCACCAACCTTGAGACATTTACAGATGCTTCGGGACATCGTTTAGTGATGGGCTTGGCAGTGTTTGAACTTGAGCTTAAAGGTCTTTTCTAACCTAAATTATTGTGGCTTAAAATGCTTCTTCAGCATCATAGTCTGCTGTGGGTTTGAGCTGGCTCCCTGCTCTCAGAGAACATCACTTGTCACTTCTGGAGCTGCTGTGACAGTTCTCCTCTCCTGTCTCGGTGCCTTGCAGGTGAGTGTTGCAGCAAAGATGGCTCAGAGAATGTCTTTTGGCTTTTATAAGTACAACAACATGGAGTTTGTGCGAATGAAGGGGCCGCAGGGCAAGGGCCATGCCGAGATGGCCGTGAGCAGAGTCTCCACTGGTGACACGTCACCCTATGGCACAGAAGAGGATTCCAATCCAGACTCCCCAGTGCATGAGAGAGTAAGTAGCAGAGAGAAATACTGGCTTGGGGTGCAGCATGGACATGCTTTGCTCCAGAGCCAGGGGAGGGATTGAAGCTGGAATGGGCTGGTGTTGAGGTTCTGAGCTTCAGTTTGCCTGGGTGTGTTTGGAACACGCTCAAGTACTTGAGGTGGATTTTTAGCACAGTGTGCCCTGAGCAGCACTGGATACAGAGGTACCGGGGTGATTCATCCTTCTGGAGGAGTGTTCTGTTGAAACAACAGCAATCTTGAATCCAGGGGACCTGATGCTGCCGCCTGTTTGGTGTGAAAATAATAGATTCCATTTCTGTGCGAGATGGGATTTACCCGGAAACACGGAATTCCTGTGTTAGGTAGGTTGGGTGCTAAACCTCACAGGAAATAGTCCTGTTAGATTGTGGCACTGAGGAATGCTGCCAGCATGAATCTAGGTGCAGTGTCATATTCATACATACACTTAGGTTTATTGCAAGTGCAGTACAATGCCAGTAGGATCAGCCCACAGATGTGCTGGTTTAGCCCCTGCTCTCTACCACAGAAATCCAGCCTGGAGGAGTTAGGCCTGAGAGGCTGACTCCATCTTTTGTCTCTGAGGCTGCCAGTGACACCTGGAAAATGACACTTTGGATTTGATAATGGGCTAGCATGGATTTTGGCTAATGCTAATGGCTGTGATGGTGATACGTCTGGGTTTGGTTTTAGCTTCAGGTGTCATATGGAATGGCTCCAGAATTAAAGCCAGAGACAAACACAAATTAGAAATGATCAGTTGGATGTTAGAATGTCTTCCTTTTTTATTTAACATTAGTGATGGGGGGGACATGTGGAGTGTTTCTGAGTGTGGCATCAGCCTGGCTTGGCTGCCATCCTCTCTCCATGTCACTCCCTCTATATTTCCATGGTCGGGTAGGGGCAGTATCAGGTGCCACCTCAGGGACAGTTATGGGGTTCTTAAATTGACTCTATGAGGGCAGAAGGGGGAGATGGAAGTTGCTCACATCCATTAGCAAACTTGGCCCTAATTTTTTTCCCATTTGAGATGAAACTGATTAAAATATTCCTATCAAAGCCAGTCTGTATCTCAGCCCTACATTTCAGTTCTCCCATCATGGGTGTGCTTGGCTTTAATTGTTTTATATTCAAGGGCAAGTGCTGCTCTGAAGGGAGGGTGTCTCTCAGTAGTTTTGTCCCCCTGTTTCACCACAGACAATTCTATCCCTGTATTTGTCATCACATCGTCAGAGGCATCTCAGCTTAGGTTTCCATCCTGTATTGAAACATCAGACACACGCAGTTGTACCTTGATTTCTCTCCTGCCTCGGCACAGGCACTGAGCACAGTAATGGCCCTGTGACACTCCCCAGGGACACTGACCTTCCACAGGGACCCCACAGGACACCTTTGTCCCCAGAGAAACCACTGCCTTGTGCTTGTCAAACCAGTGGAGATGCATGATTTTAAATCTGCTGGACACCAGCCATGACTCTGATTTTATGTGTGACTGCCCCGTGGCACACGGAGGGAAAGCCAGGACTCTGTCCAGCATTTCTTGTCCTTCCCTTTCAGGTCACTTCTTTCAGCACACCACCGACCCCAGAGCGCAACAACCGCCCGTCCTTCTTCTCCCCATCCCTCAAGAGAAAAGTGCCCCGAAATCGAATTGCCGAGATGAAAAAGTCCCACTCGGCCAATGACAGTGAGGAGTTCTTCAGAGACGATGATGGTGGAGGTGAGAGAATTGCTGTCAGCTAAACAGGATTGTCTGGAAAAATATGTTTAGACCTTATCTCCCCCTTTTGTATCGGCCTAGTTGAGAGAAACCTGAGCAGCAGAGTTCCCCCTCCTTTTCCAGATGCCGCACTCCTCCAGGTACAGTGGGGCAGGGCATATCCTCAGCTCCAAGTAATCTGAATTCCCTCGTTTGATCCAGAGCTGGTTAACATTGGCAAAAAAAAAACATAAAAAGGGGGATGTTGTGTGACTTTGTGTGTGAGGGAAGGCTGTGTCAGGGAGCTGCTTGTGCAGGGGGGCAGCACAGGGTTTGTTCCCTCTCCTGGCTGCTCTGTCAACAGGTGGCTGTTTACAGCTGCTGTCCCATTCATTGCTTCAGTGTAAATGCTGAATTCAGTGCTAGGTAAGGTCTGACTGTTGTTTGGGGTTTTTTTTAATTAGTGTTAATAGTGTTCCACATGTGCTGGTGTGGCTTTGGGGGTGTCCTGTGCAGGGCCAGGAGCTGGGCTTGTTGATCCTTGTGGATCCCTTCCAGGCCAACATATTGAGGTCTGTCTCTAAACAAAGAAGAGGAGCCTTGCCCTTTTTTGGCCTTGGGAGGTGCTGCAACAGAGCACAAGGGGTGCAGTCCCTTGAAGCTCTTTGTCTCTCTGTGCCTTTGCAGATCTGCACAACGCGACCAACCTGCGCTCGCGGTCCCTGTCGGGGACGGGGCGCTCGCTGGTGGGCTCCTGGCTGAAGCTCAACAGGACAGATGAGAACTTTCTACTCTATGCACACTTAACTTACATCACTTTGCCATTGCATCGAATTTTAACAGGTGAATTTTGAAATGTGTCATGCAAAACCAGGGTGTCCTTTGGTTCCCAGGCTTTTGGTTCTGTGTTGGGGGATTTTGCAGTTCAGTCAGAGGAGTGAGTGTTTCTCTGGAATGCCACTGTCTGCAGGGATTGATTTAGATTTAGAAATTACAGATTCTGGTAAAAATTGCTCCTGTGTAATTAAGGATGGATTTTGAGCAATGTATCAGCAAAATTCATAATTACTCCTTAGGATAATTGTGTTGATGATCTTACAGCAAGTTGACCGGAGTTACCAAGCTCCCTTGCTCTCCCACCACAGGCATTTTGGAGTTCGCAGAAGGTGTGTTGTTCCTGCTGGCATTTCATACTTGCTCAAGTGGGTGGCACAAATGCCTCCATTCTCAAATATTTGCTTTCAGCTTGAACATCCTCTCAGAGACTTAATTTGTTGAACATACGGGTGCAGGAGTTGGTGAATATATTGAGATGCACGGAAATAGGGCAGAATTTTCATCTGCAGTTTTTCCCTGACACCTCGGGCAGAGCCCTGGCCCAGGCCCCATTTCCTGGCCCAGGGATCCAGGGCCCATTTCCTGGCCCAGGGATCCAGGGCCCAGTTCCTGTTCCATGCCCCTGTGCCAGGGTCAGGGTGAGGTGGGAAAGGTGCCAGTCTACCTCGAGTAGTTCAGGAACCCAGTACTAGGATATTAAAATCCCAGTGGCAGTCATCAAAGTACATTTTAAATGTCTTGAGTTTATACCTATTGATAAGAGTTCCTTCCCACCCTGCTGGATTATCCCACTGGTGTCAGCTGCTGCTGGTGTGTGAGATGACCCAGTCCCTCAGGCATCTCTGTGGCCCTTCACTGCACTCCCTCCACTGTGTTTAATTCTTCACCAGTGTGTCTGGAGCCCTCTGGAGCTGCTGATCACTTTTTGCTCTTTGTGCAGTTGTGTGTGATCAGCCTCTGAATCGTGTGCTCCCTTTTCCCCTGTCCTTTGTTCTCTGTGCAGCCTTCAAAAGCACACAGCAGCCCAGTTTCCAGATTGTTCCGTGGGCTGCCTTGCCAGCATGTTGGCTTTACTGACCTATTTAGAAAGATGCCCACGATTATGAGAGAAGAGGTTTGTGTTTTGTCCCAGGAGCCAAAAAGAGCAGTGGGGTTTGTGGCAGCTCGTTGAGTGCGCAGATGTGGGCTTTGGGCTACATGGATGGAACAGTTCCATTGTTTGCCCCCACATCTCCAGAGCCAAGAGCCTCTTTAAGAGGCTTGGGGAGGTTGCATTTCTCCCCTCAGCAAAGGGAAGAGCCCTCGGCATCTCTAGTTAATGGTCCTGCTGCTCCGTGTGCGGTACGTGTTGCTCAGCCCAGTGTGAGTGAGGGTGGCTCAGCTGGGCTGGATTTGCAGTGTCCCATCTCTGCCACCCTCGCCTGCTCGGGTTTCAGCAGGTCACATTGCCGGTGGGCTGTGCACCCCCTGAGTGTGCGGTGTGTGTGTCTCCCTGCGCAGATATCCTGGAGGTGCGGCAGAAGCCGATCCTGATGACATAGCCGGGAGCGGGCACTGCCTGGGGCCGTGCTGCCAAGTGCCTACGCACAGCGGGTCTCCGTGCTCACACTACCATCTAGTGTCAGGAACACAGACCTTTCTCCGCGGGGAAACGGGAAGGCCAGGAATACCAGCCGATCAGAAGTGCCTCTTTCTTCCTTCCCCTGCTGTCACACGCCCGATGCCCGCGGCGCTGCAGTGTTTCCTGACTGCCAGAGACGACTTTCTGCGAGACGAAACCAGAAGGGGCTGCGTTTAAACCGAGTCAACACTTTAGTGGACAGTTTGCTACTGTGTTTCCTTTATAACTAAGAAACCAACAATATGTACAGAATGTGTTAAACTTTCTATTCTTTGCGAGAAACGTTCTGGGAATTTCATAACAGACGTGATTCCGTAAGACTCTGGCCGTGCACTCTCCTCGTTGGATCAGCTCCGTGTGTGTGTGTGGACGTGTAGGGGGTGAAGGGATGTGAGAGGAATGTCCTGCTAAGGGAAAACGATGCTACAAGGATACCTTGCCATTTTGGTATGTGCAGCAGGTCAGGTCACAGCTTAAAGGAGGCTGAAAATGTTCCCATTTTTCGTGTGTCAGTGTTAGGACAGGTGAACTCTGCTGACAGATTTCCCTATCTACCAAAGAACAGCAACATTTTCATCCTCAAGAGCTGGCTAAGGAAACACGCCAGGGAAGAGAAGGCTAAAACGTGCTGCTATAGTAAAGCTGAGGTTCATGTCCCCTGCTAATGCTGCTTGTCTCTCTCTCAGCTGAGTCAGTGCCAGTTGGAGTCTCAAGTGGAAACGTAGGAGGCCATAATCAGACTCCAAGGCCTAAAACTCTCCCAGTACCAACCTCCTCCTGTATGCCCTGGACTGGAGAGAGTACCTAGAGTGGTCCTGGTGCCATCTGTAGCCAAGGAGGGCAGGAGAGCTGAGGGGTGCTTGGACAGCTTGCCTGGATCCTCTGTATCCTGGTTGTTACATCCTGGAGCACAGAGAGTTTTCTTGAGGTACTAAAGATGGAAACGTGATTTTGTTCTGAAAAGTGACTAAAAATTGCATAGTGGGAGGTCTGAAAAGGGTGTGTCAGGAGTTCTCAGGAAAACAGCCTTATGTTTACACGTGAAGTGCAGCTCTCTCTGAGCAGCAAAACTCTGCTGTCCTTGACATGAGAACAAAATGGTTCCATTCTGAGACTACTGTGTTCTGGCTCACTGTTCTGATTTGGGAGCCAGTCCATACTTGAGTTTCTTTAGGCTCTCACAGCTGGCCCAGCAGTGGGAGAGTGACGTGTCTCCTGGGGCACGGGGACTCCAGCACGCACAGAAGGAGAGCAGAGATGCCAGTTCTGTCACTTCTCAGACTCTGAGCGCCCAAACCTGTTGCCACAGTTACCAAATGGCACGTGCCCCGAGCCTGGGCCTTTGTCTCCCTCATACCTGGCCTTGCCCAAGTGCTTTGTTGTTATTCTCTCAGTAGCATCTAATGACTTAACCTCTCCAATAGGACTTCCTGCTTTTTTTTCCTCAGGCTGGGTGCCATGGAAATAGCTCCAGCTCAGCGTAAAGACAGGCTACATTTGCCATTGAGCCCAGCATGGGGACTCCAGCATGGTAATGTCTGTGTTCCAGGCCAAGCCTGGCAGCTGTCACCTTAGCACAGGGCGGTGGGAGGTCCTACACCGGCAGCATGAGTGTATGGCAGGGACAGCTGGCCAGTCCTGGCTGGCTTCAAGTATGTTGTAACAGCATTAGGAGAATGTTCACTTTGTCATTCCCAGCACAGCCTTGGCCTGGTGCCTGTGGGACATGTGGGGAGGGGTGTGTGCATGTGAGGGTGTTCCAGGATGTGACCTGGCTGCCCCAGGCTTCATCCCTGAGCCATCCCCTCCAGGACCTTGCCAGGCAGCCTGGTGCCCGCCCGAGACCCCCAAGCAGTCAGTGCCTGATGCCAGTCCATACAAACATTGTCCCTTTGCCCGATGCTGAGAGTTACTCCACTCCTCAGCTGGAAAACAAACCTCTCAATGTGCTCCTCATTCTGCACTTCCACACTGCTGGACTGGGCAAATCCATGCTTGGTTTTCCTTGAAATATCCATTGGGGAAGGAAGGGAGGGAGGGTTCGTGCTCATACCACTAATGACTATTAACACCAGTCAGTCACCAGAGGAACAGTACCCCCAGAGAAGATGTCTCCAGGCAGGAACCACAGTGGTGGGTACCTGAACCCTCCCCAGCCAGCAGGAATTGTAATGCTCCCTCGGTGTTGTGTGTTATGTTTAGGTAGCTTAATTTCACGTGATGTGCAAGACAGAAATCTTGCTGTGCAAGGTTTCAGAGGAAACAAGGAATGCTTGTAAGCCAGTGCATTGATGAAGGGCAGTGTTGCAGGAGGTACAGCTGAGACCCCACACCTGTTGTGCAGGAGGTGTTGTCTGCTTTGTTACGTGTTCGTGGGTGAATTGTGAAGTCTCGTGTTTGAAGGGCTGACAGGCCCTGGAAGAATTAGTTTGTTTCTTGTATCCTGATAGTGGGTTGTGCTTATAGGTATGTGGAAAACTCACCTTTTCCAGTAGGAAAGGACTGCAGGTGTGCCCTCATGGACATCCATGGGGAATAGAGGTCACAAAGTCTGCTGAATGTCAATAGTGCTTTTTGGAAACAAAGATGTGCCACAGTCTCAGTTATTCCTTCTCTAAACAACTGACTTGGATTTCTTATGTGTAACCCATGGTTCCTACCCTCTGTGATCAAATTCCACACTTGGTTCTGCTTTTAAACAAACCCTGGAAATGATTGACAGGGAAGTTGATCAAAGCTTTGCTTGGGTCAGGATGGCACAGCCAGACCCTTAACATGCTATTGCACCAAACCTCAAAGGGAATGTTAATAAGAACCTCTCACAGCATTAATTTGGAAGGGGTTTAATTCTGTGGCTCCTGAGCAGTGTAAACCATTTGGAGTGGATGGTTGCTGTGGTGTGTCCTGCAGGCCATGAAGGCTGCTTGGCTCTGTGTTGGAGCTGTTGGAGCAGGGTGGGTTTCATTGGTTAGGTTGGTATCTGAGGATGCAGAATGGTTAACAAGTCTGGGAAGCTTTGCAGAACAGCTTTATTGATGTACAGGATCCCACCACACTCCTTGCTCAGTGAGCTCCTCCTATCCTTCCACCCAGACTGGAGAGCAAGGCTCACTACTGAGCTCTTCATAGGTGTTGTATGTTGTTAGATGTGAAGCTTCTCACCCTTAGCAGGTTTTTCACCGTTGGCAATTTAAAAATTACAAGGCCTTTTCTTTTTTAAAAAAGCAAGCTCTTAAACGAGCTGTTTTGTGTGAGCAGATGATGGGTCTGCCTTAGAGACACCACATGTGTGAAATTGTGTTCTCTTGCTGCCAGCCAGCGTGGGGTGGCTTCCAAGTGTCCCCTCAGAAGAAGCTGTTTTTAGAAACACCCCAAGTCTCTCAGTTGGTGTGGTCCCTGTCCCTCCTCCCTGGCTCTCCTGGTGTTCATTGTTTACAAGGCTGGGGCGTGTTGGTCGGTGCTGGGCACACTGTGCTTGCCAGAACAGAGAGCTGTTGGCTTTTGACACTCCAGTGGTTTTCCCGAAGTCTGTTCTTCCACAGGTTTGAATTCACACCAGCGGACCCTGGTGTGCAGGTGTGCTCACTGGAGTTCTGTGTGGATGTGGAGTCCAAATAGTCTGTGCTCAGACTCCTGACCTGCTTCTTGCCACTCATTAATTAACCCTTTCCAGACAATTGCTTGTCCTGTATTTTGTAGCCTGAAACTTCCCCATATTAAAGACGGTCAAAACCTTCAGAAGTGCCTAAGCCCTGTTGTTACCCAGTGGGGTTTAAGAACAGATTTTTATTTAGGAAATGAATGTGTTAGTCTTACATTCTGTGTTGTGTGTAGCAGTGCCAAGAAGTTACAAGTACTATAAAGTCCGTCTCTTAGGGACTCACCCTTTGTGTTTGGAAGATCCTCCTGGTTTCCAAAGGTGGTGGCTGGGAGATGTGGGAAATGGAGTTGCTGTGGTCGCAGCAGTCAGGTGTCTGTGAATGCCTTACCATGCTCTGGGGGGTGTGACTGGAAGGGTGTGAAATCCTGTGTCTCAAGTAGGTGCAGTAGGATCAAGTCAAAGACGTGAAATGAGCAGCTTTTACACCAAACCTTAAAGGAAATTGTAAGTATTTTACACCAGAATGTAGCTATTGGGGTACTTGGTGAAGGTAACACAAGTCTGCACGTGGGTTGCAATGTTGAATGTTCTCTGTGTAAATATATAAATATTCTCAGCCTAATTTTCTCAGCCTAACACGTGTTGCATGGTTTGGGTTTTATTTGCCTCGTCGGTTCATGGGTGTTGCTACAAAGGTGATGGGTTGGAAATGATGCTGGCACTGCACTGAGCCCTTGGAACAAAGAGCAAGGAGAACATTGTGCACCAAAACCAGGGTTGGCTCTGCATATGGCAGCAGTGAAGAGAGTGTTGGACCCTGCAGCCAATAAACAGACCTCTTAAATGACCATGAACTCTGTCAAGTGTCTTTTCTCAGGGATCAGGCTCGTGGCAACTTGACGTTGAACAAGGGAGAAGGTAAAAGTCAGAGTCCTGTTTGTTTGGGAAAAGAAAAAGCTTTGTGGTTTTTGCCTTCAGAACAGCATTGCTGGGGAGTTTTCATGAGCAGAACCATTAACCAGGTTAATGAAAGCTTTGGTTCTGTGCCACTCACACTTTCTCCTCTTCAGACTGTTCCTGCCTTTGAAGCCTCTGCAGATGCCCAGAGACTTCTGTGCTGCCTCCCAGCAAAGGTAATGATGTCCCAACAGCAGCACCCCCTAAACTCACTGTTTATTGTATTAATTTGGGTTATAATCAAAATAAAATACCCATATCCAGGGTGGTCATACACAAGAATCTCTAAACACCCATTTCATGCAGCTCAGTCAGCTGCAGGTGCTCAGTTTGTTGCTTATCTCTGCTCCATTTTAGTTGTCCTGTCTTAGGAAGCAGGGGTTTTACCAAAGTAAAAGTGATCCACACCAGACAAGTGAGTCTCCCATTCGTTTATTCACATTTTCCATGGATTTGTGTCCTCGGTGTAGCAGAACTAATGAAAACATGGTTACATGACAAGGGATGTACAACTGAAGTACCCACTGAAAAGTTCAGAGCATTTTGAAATCTATTAACCACTAAACAAACCATCACATTCAGCGTTTTTGTTGGGTTTGGACTAACTCGTGCCACTTTGAATTGCTTCCTGTCAGTCAATTCCTGCACACAGGCATCAGCTACAGAATCTCCTCAAATGCAAATAAGTTAAGGCATCAGAAAGAAGGTGTTTAAGGACATTTTAAAAATTACAGTGCTGCAAAGGGAGCTGCACTACACCTGGTAATGGCAAAGCCAACCTGATTGGTTTATGTTCTGCAGCATGTTCATCTGAGTGGGAAATTTAAATTATCACATCCATCAACCAGAAGGGATTGCAGGAACATACTGCTGTGCTCCCAAAGAGAGAATTGTAAGTACAAACAAACAAAAAAAAAATCCTTGCATATTGCAATTTAATACGTTTTAAAATACAACTCAAACCAACTGTCATAATCCTCCCTTAGAGATGATTCTGAGACTTAAAAGAAGCAGAGATCTTGATTTTTCTGGATGGGGAGTGGGGAGGTGAAAGATTCCTAAGCAGCTGAAAGTTCCAGATGAGAGCAGCAGGCGGAACCAGCTGAACAGCCCAGGCATTAATTAATGCAGGTTAGGGCACAAACTTCCTTCTTTGGGCAGCAGAAGCCACTGGGATATAAAGGCATCAGTATGTCTGTGCTCTCCACTAACTTCTGCTTTTAACTCATTTTAGGCCTTAATTTTTTTGTCACAACCTCTGGCCTTTTACAGCATTTGTGTATTTTAATATTCCTTAACCAGGGACTGGAGCATTACCAAAAATCTGACTTTTCTGACAGAGCTGGAGAGAAGGGCTGTGCTTTAGACCTGAGCTCCAGGGGAAAGGTGTGTGACCTCCTGCTTCACAGTCCAGGTAATGGCAGGGCCACCATGAACTGAGGAGGATTAAAATCTGATTGGCAGTAAAGTTCTTCCCTGTTCTTGCAGGGGCAACTCTCCCCACATAAAATGTTTAGAATTCTGTTTATGTCTATATTTGACATGCTAGTGAGGACATCCCAATGATTTACCTTCCCCTGGCTTTACTGATAAATGCATCTGCTGAAGAATTCAGATGGCAGCAAGACTTGGTTTTCTTTTAAAAACGTCTTCATTTGAGGAGAGTAATGTCACTGACTTGTAATGGTTTAAGTACTGAACCAGATGTAAAAAGAAACCCCCCCAAAGGCACCAGTTTGTATTTCAAATAATATCTTAAATGGCATCTGAGCTCCCCTGACACTTCAGCATTAAAAATGCAATTCCTGTCGCTGAAACGTGAGCAAAGGCCTTTGTTTCTGAGCTTTGGTCACGATCCTTTTAGTTAAGAGGGGGTGAAAAGGCCATAACCTGAATTGTGCAGTAAATTAGGCTTGGAGGCAGCTTTTGTCCCCCCCCCCCAGAGCAGTGGGGACGGGTGAGATGTGCTGCACCTCAGTAAATGGTGCCACTCCTTTCTCCCTGCCCACTGGTGGATTTCCAGGTCCCCTGTGAGAAGTTTTTAAGGAAAGGGTTTGTTTTTTTTCCTGTGTCACATCTACCGGAGGCAGGCTGGCATGTCTGTTCCATTTTCCAGAGAGCAGTTCAAGTTTAACATCAACACCGAGCTCTTGGAGAGCTCTCAGAGCTGGAAGTCAAGTGGAAAAAAATTACCTGGGAAGGAGTTTCCAGCAAACACAAGATTTGCAACAGAAAAGGATCAAACCACGAAACAGAGTCTGATAAAGCTGAGATGGAAATGGAGACCAGAATGGAATTATTGCCACATGGTTCATTTGAACACAGCTGGAAACTAAGTTGCAGATGAACCCAGCACGTGCACCAGAGAGCTTGTCCTGGAGCTGCGTCACTCAGTGCAGCTTTAGCACAGGGGAAAGGAAGGGCCAGAGGCAACACCCAGGCCTGTCCAAGTCCTCGAGTGTGTGGGAAGAGCTCTGCTCAGCAGTGTGCCAGCAGCCAGCCAAACACAACACATTCTGCACTGCCTTGGCCAGGCAGGGACGAAGGACAGACCCCTTGGAGGGACTGTGTGGCAGTGCAGCCCTTTGCCTCCGAGTGTCAGCTGGCAGGGGACGCTGCTGTGGCCCAGGATAAACTGTCTTCCAGTTGTCTGCTTGGACTATTGCACATCGTCAGCTTGTTGCTACAGTGAGGACAGAACTGGCAGTTCTTCTCTGGGAAACACCACTGGCAACAGGACCACACAAACTGAGTTCCTTTCAAACACCTGCAGTCTGAGTGCCAAAAGCAGCTGGGGCTGTTAATAGTACAGCGTGACCATCGTTGGAGGGGTGCAGCGCTGGCACCCAGTTCAACAACCAGTCCCACCAGGATGCAACAGACCGACCAAAATGAAACATCTGGAGCCTACAAACAGTTTCAACAGGTAAACTTGAACAGGACTTCTCAGCACAGGAGGCGGGTGCATTGCATCAGTCTGTGAGGAAGCTCTGGTACCGTGGTTTTGGGCTGATTTCAGTCCGTTTGGTCAGCCTTGGATTTATATCCGTGTGCTTCATCCAGAAAAGGTCCTGCATTTGGGTACTGAGAAATGAGGGAGCACAGTCCAACACTCGTGTTCTAGTAAAGCTTTTATTACCTACTTTAGCTTTTCCTCACATTATTTTTTTCCAGAATTCCTCTAACAGTTCTTAAAATCAGAGCAAAGAGTTAAACGTTCAAGTGAAGTGAGGGAAGGAAAAAAAAAAGAGCAGCAGCAGTTTGGCAGCAATTCCTCGAATCACTGACTGCAACTTATTTAAGCCTCCTTTTTCTCCAGTAAGATTTTGTGCAACTCATCTGCATCCTCACTTGTTTTCACCCTGATTAACATGGTGACAGGAACAGCTGGGTTCTTCTCGTCGATCGGTGGGTTGGGGACGCAAACAATGAGCACGTTGTTCTTCCCGGTTCTTGTGCACGGCATCTTGGGAGGAATTAGAACATTCAACAAGATGTTTCCTGCAGGTGAGGAGGGGAGAAAAGCTCCATTAGCTGTTTTCCAGCTTTTACTGCAGTACAGTGTTAGTGCAGGGACTGAGCAGGGAGTCAGGGCAGGCGCTTCACAAACATCATCCACTCGTACCCTTCCCTAAGCACCTTTTGTTCTCAGCAGCACAATGAGATACCTCTCAAAGGGCTGTGCCCTCTGTTTTTACAGGGAGAAGCCCCAGGAATATCAAACGGTAGTGGGGACACACAGGGGAAAGGGAGGAGCAGCAAATGAGGAATCCAGTCACACAGTGCCCAGGTTGTGCAGTTGGTGAGCAGGAGCAAAGTGTTAGTTCTGGTACAGAGGGATGTGTTACTCTGGAACTGGGCAAACCAGGGTGCAGTGAGTACTTTGCATCCCCCAATCCCCCCCCCCAGAGCTGGGGTGGTCTAGGCCAGGCTACTGCCAACTTGTTAAACCATGGGGTGATTTAACAAGGGAGTTAAGAGAGTAGTGAGTGTGAGAGCTCCAGCATTAGTGGGCTACTCCAACAGCTGCACCCAAACCCCAGTCTGCTTCCACAGGGCACACACACGTTCATAGACCTGGGAAATAGCTCAGAACATGGCAGCAGCCTTTAGGGGAAAGTCAGTCTTCTCCTCCCTTTCCAGTTCAGTGTTTCAACACAGTGAGATTTTAGGAAAGGAATACAGCACTGGGTGAAGACAGCAAAAAGGAAAGTGTGCATCACTATGACTGCAGCAGCTTCTGGCAAACCCATGCCTGGAATCACCACGCTCAAATGTCTGAGTGGATGGGCTGGAGGAAAAGGAAAGACTTCTAATGCATCCCCAAGGATGGAGGCAGAAGTGAGCTGGGATTTACCCCTGGCCTGCAGTGCAGCCTGGCTCGGTGCTCAGGGATTCCACAACAGAGACTGGATTTTAGGGAAGCTGGGCTGCTGAGGCACTCAGCAAGTCAGGGATGGAGGGGAATTCCCAAAACACACACCAGGACCTTTTCCTTCTGCACTGCTTGGTGTGCTCCCTTTTGTAATGCTCACCAGAGGCATCCAAGTGCTTGTTCAGAACTTACAGGAAAAGACAAAAGTAGAAAGGTTTTCACTGACTGTGTTTATTGTGTTGTGGAGCCACCAGAGAAACCCTAATGCTTAGCAGGGGGTTCACATCAAGACTTGCTGCTGGGAGAGGTCTACTCACCTAAATTGGTGTCTGCTCGGACGAGGAGCTGAGTTTTTTCATTTCCTGCTGGTTTTAGGTGTAATGTTCCTACCCCTTTCTCTTTAAATTCGTTATCCTTTTTGTAGAACAGTTTGCACCTGTGGGGGAAACAAAAAGAACTCAAAATCCCTGTTTGTGCAGCCATGTAGAGATTAAATACACCAAGAGACCTCCCCAATACAGGTATCCAGCTGACTCACAGTAACAATACACAGGAGTTAATACAATGTAAAATAAATCTTCATTCCTCTTGACCTTGTCCCATGTGCTAACAGATGGCACTGGCAGTTCGAAGAGTTTGAAGTGACAAATGTGTTCCTTCCAGGGAAAAGTGAAGTGCAGCACAACCTGTACTCCAGGGTCTGGGAGGAGCAGTAACTTCACTGCTTCTGCTGGGGCTGGTCTCATCTTGAGCTTAAAAGCACAACTTGTTCTCTGCCTCACACCACAACAATCAGCATTTTCCAACCAAAGGCTCTTATTTTAGGCAGTGCAAAGAGCTGAGCACCTGCTGCATTTTGCAGCCATGCTGTAAGAGATCTCCGTGGCAGCCCTGCCATTTAAACTTGCAAAACTTGATGAAGGCAGAAACATCTTCACGTGCAAAAAGCTGATCACAAGCAAACACAACTATTAGTGTGGTATCCAATGCCTGTAATGAACTGTTCTACAAATTCATGTTTAAATGGATTCCTCACAAGCTTTACTGATTAGGAAATCAAGAATGCATCCTTGACCATGTGCTGCAGTGGTGAAGAACAGCAAGATGCAGGTATGAGGTTTATTTTCCAAGTTAAAGTCACTTACTTCTTTGAGTAGAAAGCATCATCCTCTTTTATTTCATTAACCACGACTTTTGGTGGCTCTTCCTCCTCCTCTTCTCCTCCTTCAAATAGAAAGTTTTAACATGTTAATGTTGTGGGTTTGGCACAATAAGCACTTCCAGCAGCTGGTTTAACCTGGGGAAGGGAGTTGTTGCAGGAGTGACAGCCCAGAGCCAGTGGCACGTGATGCCTTTTCAGCTCCTAGGAGTTGTGTCAGCTTTGTACCCAGTGCAGGCAAAGAGCAAAGCAAAGCTGCCAGGCACCATTCACTTGGGTGGCCTCACACTCTATTAAAAGGGACTCAGTTGTTGTGTATCTCGTGCATTTTCTACTGCAGCCATCTCCTGGTAACCCTACTGGGGAAAGCAGCAGGATGGAAATGTCCTGCAGGCTCAGAGATGGACACACCAGCCTCGAGCCCTGTCTTCAGGTAAAGAATCATGGTCTATTATAGAAAGGGTGAATCTGAGAGAAATACGTAGGTTTTGGTCAGCACATACTTTTGGTGTTGTTCAAACAGTACTCAGGGCCGAGATTTCCAGACTAGTGGAACAGGGCTGCCCGTCTGAATTTAGGAACAACTATGAGCACAGAATCCTGAGCTGGAAGGGTCCCACAGGGTTTGAGTCCAGCTCCTGCTCCTGCCCAGGATCATCCCCAGCAATCCCCCTGTGTCCCCAGAGATCATCCCACCCCTCCTGGAGCTCTGGCAGCCTTGGGGCTGTGCCCAACTGCTCTCTGGGGGAAGAACAACCTTGTCCTGAGATCCAATCTCCCCCTGCCCTGACCCAACTCCAGGCCCTGACCTAGTTCAGCTTAATATTACTGCATCCTTGTTTATTCTGAAGTCACTCACAGCTTACCCTTAATGTAAGTAGAAATAAACAGAATTTACCTCTGTCATCTGCACTGCCACTTTCTGGCTGAGCTTCCGATAAACTGGTGGATGCTGCAGTGACAGACTTGCCCTGGTTTGCTTCTTTCCCAAACAACCCCGAACTCCCAGGAGCAAACGAGAAACTGCTGAGTGTTCCTGAGCCCAGGGAGCCCAAAGCAGGGCTGTCAACAGTCTTGCCAAAGTTAAAGGAGACGGTTGATGCAGCAGCTCCTAACGACAGGTCTTTTTTCTCTGCCGCAGCCTCAGGCCTCGTGTCGGAGGTGTCCTGGGCTTTGGTGCTGTTCAGGAGGAAGGCTGAGCCCTGCTGGAGCCTGGGGGCCGGGCAGGCAGGAGCAGCCCCCCGAGGTGTCCCAGAGCTGTCACTGCCGCCGTGCTGCTGCTCGATGCTGGCCAGGTACTGCTCGTAGTCCCTGAAGATGGGGGTGAGGTCGCAGAGGGGGTTGGAGTTGACGTGTTTGACGATCCAGTCGCGCACGGAGCAGTTGAGGGCAGCCAGCTGTTTGTGGTAGGAGCCCTGGCTGCCACCGTTGGCCTTGCTGTCACCAAACACGGCTGTGCTGGGGCCATTGGACATCGGGGAGCCTGTCACGACACAAACGTGGCTCAGAACACCTCCTGCCCCAGAAAGGGCTGTTCTCTTAGAGCCTGATGTTCTCCCTGTTCCTTATCCAATCTCTCACCCATGCTCAGCTCTGTGCCACCTCTTGGGGCACACAATCACAGAGATGGGAGGGAGTCCAACCCTCAGCCTGCACAGGATCATCCCCAGCAATCCCCCCCTGTCCCTCAGAGGATCTTGTACAAAACATTTAAAAAGATACAAGTTCTGTATTTTGCCCAAACCCCCAAAATCTTACAAAAGTCCTACAGCTTTACCAAGCTGTGGCATTTACCAAATCAAAATACTCAGGTTACCTCTTGCTAATTGTGCATTAAAACCCCCTGAGTGTACCAGCCTGTGATTTCACAGGCTTTGAGTGGTTCTACATAAAAAACATGAAGAGGTAAACTAAGAAAATCCCTATTAAGTATTCCAGTTTTCCCTACTAAATAGGCGATTTTTATTAGCTTTTTTTTGGTTGTTTAAATTCAGAGAACTGGGACAACTATTTAACTGGAACACGATACCAGCTGCTTTAGACTATTCTGAGTGTTGTAGCCCAGTGTCTGTCATTCCCACTTTGCCTATAAAACTTTCACCTCCAGTATTAGAGCAAATGTTGAATTTAGTTTCCACCTCTTAAAGCTGCAGACATTTGGTAACTTGTCTCTCCAGCAGCCTAAAATCTTTTAAAGGAATCTCACAAAGAGGAATAAAGTGTCCAAACCTTAGAACAGAAGGATGGCCTGTTTTTTCACTATTAAAATGACCCCCCAGCTTTTAGGGCTGAACATTCTGGTAAACGCTCACTTAAAACTTACCAAATGCAGATTGTGTCTCAGGGGGGGTCTTCAGGCTGCTGAAAGGAGGAGTGCTGGAAACACCACTGCTTCCATTAGCCAGCCCTTCCACAGGCTTTATCCCTACACCATTCCCAAAGCCCCCAAAGCCGCCGCCTCCTTTTCCAGAGGGCAAAATAAAGCCTTTAAACCCTTTAAAAGCGCCTCCACTTTCAGGCTGGGGAGAGAAAAGAACAGAGACCACCAGTCACACACATCTCCTCCACACAAATCCTATTCCCACTTATCTTCCCGCTATCCTGGGTTTATTTTCCCTGTGCCAGCTCAGCGAGTGAAGTGATCAGCTTCCCTAGGACACACTGCTCCTGCAGGACTGGGATGTTTGCTATGAACATTAACCCAGGAAGTGGATGTGTCACAACACCCACTGAGACAGTCACAGCACCTTGTTCTCTTTGACTAATCACACAGCAATGTGTCATGGCACGTTTCCTTCCAGCAGCTTTTAGCACTTAGAACTGCACTGACGAGTCTGACATGTCAAGCCCCTCATGGAACCAGCCCACCTCGGAGTCACCTGGTGATTTACCCAAAATATTCCAATGGGAGAAACAAAGACACGCTGGGCTGCACCACAAACGCGTATTTCTCAGCAGTTCTGAACACCCTCTTTACAACCCTCTTATTCTATGCTATGGGATCGTTTCTCGCCTGTTTCTAAAAGTGGGTGATTAACATGCAGACAGGCTCTGCATTTTGAGTACTTTTAGGTCTTTTGAAGTCATGAGCTTTTAGCGGGCTTTCAATGTCTCTGGAAAACCATCAGAAGAGGAGAACCACTTCTAAATTTCATCTGCTTTTGTCACTGAAGCAATGGCAAAGCTTACCAGTTTTAGATTGCCTCTGACCTCGTGCATATGGACATTTTTGCTTCCCTTTGTACTTTACCTGTCTGTCGTTCCAAGGCATTTATATTCTCTCTCTGATCCACCCCACCCCTCTTCCCCTCTCCAGACATCCCAGTTAAACTGCAGTCTTTCCCAGGGCAGCATTCTGCTTCCTCCATGGAAGAATGTAAATTTGAAATTTACCTTTCTGTAAGTATTTCACAGGTTTCTTATGCAACCTCAGCTGCCCTGCCACCTCTTCTACTGTTTGGACTTTGTCCAGCCCGTTGTCCCAGCTTTGTGGGCAATTTTCCCTACGCTAGGTGATAAAACTACTCCAGGCTTTAGTGGGATAAGCCAGCTGCCTCACTGCACAGCCTGGAATGATGCAGCAGGAAAATCAAAAGCACAGGAGAACCATCCAGCTCCTCAGTGTGCCCAGTGCCACTCACCCGAGGGCAATCTGAGCAACCTCTTTGCAGCAGAGTGTGTGCCCTGCTCAAAGGAAGGCTGGTAGAAATAAATACAGCATTTGTCAGGGATTTCTGCAAGGGCAGCAGTTCAGCTGGCCTGGGTTAGTGCTTCCACAAAGGCCAGGCTCCTTTCAGTTGGTTACTGCAAGGAGCAGGTGGCACTAAAGCTCCTCACAGGGAGGGGAACGAATACTAATATTACCCATTTTTCACCTCAACCTTATCCTGGCTGTGGGTCAAAAAGCCCAAACTCATGTGCAGGTGTGAGCTGGCGAGCTGAAGGGTCACTACAAGCCCAAGAAGTGCCAAGCTGAGTTTGGTGTCACGTTTTGCTGCTGAGTCCAGCTGCAGCCCTGGCGTTCAGTGCCACGTTACCTCTGGCCCGACGTTGCGGCGTTTGGCTTTTTTGATGGCTCTGTTCTTCAGGACCTCTTCGCTGGCCACCGAGAACGTCCCCACCTGCAGCAGGGAGGCAGGGAGGCGTCAGGGGAGCTCCTGATCAGAGCTCAGGTTCTGAGCACAGCTCTAACACTGCCCCACCCCAACCCACAGCAGTGACCTGGGCAGTGGGGGACACGTACTTGGAACACCTGCTGAACTGCAGACACCAGCAAAGGCAGCTGAGGGCTCAGTACTACCCTGTCCTCAATGCGAAAATCTGAGTCTTCTTATACCAAACTCCTGGAAGAGTTGGTTTTCCTCCTTACATTTACAGGCCCAAACATTTAATCCTTTCAGGAGAACAGGAACAAGCACAGTTTTTTTTGAAATAGGCCTGAGCCCTAAGCAAGTGCAGGACACTAAACATGAACATCTCTTTTACCATCAGATGAAACATCATTTGATGTTTGCCCAATCCTCTGGGTGTGTGGGGACATTCAGTTAAATGAACACAGTTTTGACATTAACTATTGCTGACCCATAAAACCCCCCACAAGAGCCAGGAGGAAGATTTGTCTCGAGGAATCAAATCTGCTTTTCTGGTGGATTCAGTAAATACCCACGACACATCTGAGGAGCTCCCTCTAGAAATGCAAATTTTATTTCCCCACAGCCACCGATGTAATTTTAACTCTTAAAAGCTGCTTTGCCATTGTGTCTGCATACATTGGAAGCTTTATAAAAAACCAATTTTAAAAATGCACTGGTATAAAATCATCTTTAACTTCTGACCAGTTCTGCTGCAGGTTTTACCCCCAGGGGGGTCACTGATGCCCATCTCACCTCCTCGGCCTCGTCCTCCTGGTCCCAGTTCCGGTCAGTCAGTTCCTTCTCTGCGATTCTCTTGGCCATTGTCCCACTCCTGGGTACAGAGAGTTGCACGGAGATTAAATTCTACACCACACTGCTCATGAGAACAAACAATGGGAACTGCAGTTCAAACAGAGGCAGGTCACAGCTGGCACAGCAGCTGAAGGCCACAACACTCAGCAGCATTACATATCTTCTGACACTAAATCTGAGAACTTTCTAAAGGAAATTACATGGTCAGTTGCAAGTTACATCTCAAGCAAGCAGTAAAATTAAAACTCTTCAAAAACCTCCCCTGGGGTTGTGATTGAGAAAACAAATAAAATCAAATTGGGAGCCACACAGAGTTGTTACTGTTGGGTAGCTACAGCACATCTTGTTCAGAGGGCGGAATGTTGTGGAACAGTAAATGCAGCGGCACAGCAGCCTTGGAGATCACACCCCCACATCCTGAATCTGGGTCTGACACGCTTCACTAATCAGGTTATCAGGAGCTCCTGAAGCACAGGGACAGTGATGGGCTCCTGCACACATATTTCAATGTGCACACATATTTAGATGCCCTAATCCTCTGTCCTGAAAGCTGTGGTGTTACCATGGCCTGCCTGGGGACACTGGGACATCTGCATCAACCTAAACCACTGCGACCCAAACCCAAACTTATTGTAAAGCTACATTTATTTAAATTATTCATTATTTTTACATACAATACATAGTGTATATTATATTGGTTACATATATTATATTGATATTCTTGTTTATAACTGTGATGCACATAAAACATTTTATTGAATATTATACATCTACAGATGCCTGTAATAACTCTGTATTGTGGAACATCATATCCAACATAAGGCTAACATTAATTATATAGGTAATACATGACTTATACTGTAATGTGCCCGATCGGGGCGAAGAAGAGGGACCTTGTGCTGCGATCCAACCTCCCCCTGCCCGGTTCTCCCGCCGTTCCCGTTCAGAGACCCCCACGGGCGGTTCCCGGGCAGTTCCCGGCGGTTCCCGGGCAGTTCCCGGGCAGTTCCCGGCCGGTTCCCGGGCAGTTCCCGGGCGGTTCCCGGGCAGTTCCCGGGCAGTTCCCGGCCGGTTCCCGGGC
>WEKX01000939.1:137701-163841 GCA_013390025.1 Pitta sordida | reverse complement strand
GGCGGTCGCGTGAGCGCCGCGTAACCACGGCGTGGCGCGAGCCGCGAGCTGCCTTGCCGCACGCGGGCCGAGGGGGGCGCGAGCCCTTCCCGCGCTTCGGCTGAGCGTGACCGTGAGGGGAACGTGCCCTGAGCTCGTCCGGAGCGGGATGGCCGCGCCTCACAGCCCCGCTTAAGTGCCGTGTCACCTCTGCCGCCCTTCACAGCCCCGCTTACCTGCTGCCGTGTCACCCTGCCGCCCTTCACAGCCCCGCTTACCTGCTGCTGTCTGTCCCTGCCGCCCCTCACAGCCCCGCTTACCTGCTGCTGTCTGTNCGTCACAGCCCCGCTTACCTGCCGTGTCACCCTGCCGCCCTTCACAGCCCCGCTTACCTGCTGCTGTCCGTCCCTGCCGCGATGAGCTGAACCCCGTGGCGAGGCTGGTGCAGCAGCCAGAGAGAAGGTGCATAGCGGGCTCTGGATGAAAAGCTGCGCCTCCCGAGCGCTTTTCGGCTCCCGATCGTCTTCCCGTGGTTGCCGTGCTGCTCTAGAGCAGCAAGCAGCGAAAGCGAAGGAAGCTCCGGTTCCCGTGCCCTGCCCCGAGGGTTGGCTGGCGGCTAAAAAGGCGTGAGGGGCTTCACTGTCAGGCTGAAACCCCTGGGTCTGAGTACGAAATTGATGTTCTTGCATAAGTGTGTCATACGATCAGAGAATACTTTGGGCCAGAAAGGACTTTAAAGCTTCACCTGGTGTGGGCAGCAACCCCTTCCACAAGATCTGTGCTCGGACACTTCCAGGAAGATTCATGGATCTATGTATTTAAAATATACAGTCTACATTGCTTTCCTGTAGAGAACTTGGTCTTCTGGAGCAGCTAAATTCATTAAATGGCAGGGCAAACACGGACAAAACCAACCTGTAGCAGCAGTGAAGAGGTATATGAGTGGTATTTATCACAGTCCTGCTCCCCAGGTGTGTTTTCAACCTTCAAACAGTGGATTTTCACCGTATGGTTTTTCCTAATCCACAGTATGTACGAATATTTTGAGCCATCTTCAGGTAATAATTTGGAAAGCTCATTTCAGCCGCCCTCCTGGGATTTCGGATACACTATTTTAAAGTGTGTCTGGCTGGGTAACGATGGCATAAACCATGGTTTGTGCCTTGAATTTAAAATTAAATGTTCCCTACCTGTCTTGTTTTGCTTACCCTCAAAAACAGGACTGCAGTACTGCCACTAAAATTTTTAATTGGCAGTCAGCTGGTTTAGGTCCTGTCAGTGACCCTAATATTTCCTTTCTTCCAGGAACACAAAAACATCCTCCTTGAAAAATCCACTTTAGTACAGCGGTAAGTGTCCCCACCTGGCATGTGGGAGACCCGGGTTCGATTCCCGCCAGGGAGACAGTGTTAAGAGTTGGACTCGATGATCCTTGTGGGTCCCTTCCGACTCAGAATATTCTGTGATTCTTTAGCCTTTTGTTGCACTGCCTTCTAGAAACATTTTTTTTGCTTTGAAACACCCCTATTACCTGTGGTAAACCCCTCACCTCTAGTTGCTCCTGCAGGCCCCTAATGATTTCAGTTTGTTCTTTCCCAGCACATAACTGTAAATCCCAGAAAGAAAATGAAAAGCGTTATCACCTCAGAAATAAAAGTAACAGCTCCTTCACAAATGCAAAATGTAGAATAACTAGTACAACAGCAGCAGCCTTGGGGGTTCATAATGGGCCACAAGCACTTTCTTGGAATGTACTACGAGAAATTAAGGCTTGGAAGTTTGCTAATGAGTATATTCAAATAATGACTACATGCACCTGGGTGAAACACTTTTTCCACATTTGGGCACTAGGCTTTCAGAGGGATGCAAAGTATCCATATACAATCATAAGAGAACAACAGGTGACTGGGGAAGCAGAGTCGAAATAATTGTCTGTTCTCCAGTATTTAGCAGACTGTTACAAAAATGATAAACCTTTACGTCAGGTGAAGAGATGAGTAAATGGGAGCAGGCTGGGTTCACAGCCAGGGAAATCCACTTTAGTACAGTGGTAAGTGTCCCCACCTGGCGTGTGGGAGACCCGGGTTCAATTCCTGCCAGGGAGACGGTGTTGAGAGTTGGACTCGATGATCCTTGTGGGTCCCTTCCAACTCAGAATATTCTGTGATATTTCTGTGAAAGCAACTTGAAACTGTGAAACTGGTCCTTTGAGCAGTCTCGAGGTGCTGTGAGGATCCACTGCTCCCCTTCCTCGCTGCAGAGCAAAGCCCTGTGTGTGACAGCACAGTGGGTGGCAGAATGCCTGTGCACGTCTTAAATGGCCAACCTGTCCCCAGCCCACCCATGGTTGGTTAAATGACCAACCTGCTTCTGGGTCAGACACAACATACCGATTAGGAAGTGCATGGCAGTGTGCACCATTTTCACACCCAACAACAGACTTCTAAGGGTGACCCCCGTGTGGTTTCTGCAAGAAGTACCTTTTGGTATTGGCTTCTTACTTGCTTCTGTGTTTCTGTTGCTTTTCAGGGACCTGCACAGCTATCCACACACGACATTGCCAGTGCTCCTTAACTAGATACACAGTATCTAGATACAGAATACCATGAAGNGGTGTTAGGACAAGCAGTGTTTTTCATGGTTTTGTGCAGCACAGTCTAGGCAGAGTGTGGGGGTACTCAGGAATGGTTTTGTGCAAGTCTCCTGCTGGGTCACAGCTCCCGATACCCTGAGCACTTAAAAACTGGCAGAGAGTGGCCTGGCCCCAAACCAGACAGGTGGTGTCTCTAGTCAGCTGTGAAACATGAATCTGTGATTTACTGACCCACCTTGCAGCACTCTAAAATGATTGCTGTAGGAAGCCCTCGCTCTAAACGTGCTGCACGTGTGTGTGGAGTTTAGCTAAGCTTTTAAGTAAAAGTAAAATGGAAAGCTTAAGTACTTAATCCTCTTTTGAAAAAAAAAAAATAACCCACTGGTATTGGCAGTATCCTCTTTAGGCTCCAGCACTACATTTGTTTTATATGCTGCTTGTGGGAAGTAAAGAGTAAAACTTAATAAGCTTATTGTGTTTGATCGCAGCTTGTTTAGTCGCAGAACTCCATGTTCCAATCTTGTTAAAGCAGTACACATAGACTGGATTCAAGAAATAATCCTTTGAGCAAAGGGATAAGTGTGCCAGAGACCTTGCAGGCCATTTGATTTTCACGGGAATGCCAGGCTGTGTATTGGTTTGTGTACTGTGTTTGGCCTGAGGTCCCCAGCGCAGGGAATGATGCCACTGTCACCCAGAGCTGGAGGTGACTGACTCTTTGGTAGCGACTGATGGTTTCCAGCGGGAGAGACCTGGCCTAGGGAGAAGGATTTTCCCGAAATCCATGCGGATCTCTTGCAATTCGAATATCCCATCAGAAGCACTTCTCAGCCCGTCTCACACTCTCCCTTCAGCTCTGCCACTTTGTCGTCCCCAGGCAGGTGGGAGCTGCCTTCAGTGGCCTGTGAGCAGGGAAGGGGCGTTTGGGGGGTGCTGTGCTCCATCCTGCCCTGGCTGCAGCTGCCCACTGGGAGCCAGCCCCTGCCCTCGGCACATTTTGGCACCCTCACCTCACCTCCGGCCCCTCACCTCTTTGAACTGAGCGATCAAAAACATGAGCAGGCAGAAACAGTGACCAAGGAAAGCTTTCCCAGAGAGTTTGTTTGTTTGTTTGTTTAACTGGAACCATTCACCCTGGTTCCGGTTAAAACTTCAGACACGTGCCGGAGAAATGCAGCGTCACATTCGGGACCGTGCGGCAATCCAGGGGTTGGCAGGTAACAGGTGACAAATTCGGTGCTGATCCAGGGCTGGAGGGTTTTTACAGGTTGTCCTCTCGTCGCTGTCTCTGTGTGCAGTGTTTGCCTGATCAACTGTTAGAAAAACCTGAGCACCTCGAAATAGCGACCTATAAAAAGGCTTTGTTCTCTTGGGTGTTTCTTTCTAGCCCCAAAATTACAAAGGAGGGAATTAAAGGACTATCTCCCCGCAGGGAATTTGATTTGCTGAAATGTCCCCACCAATCCCTTAGTTAGCCTCTCAGAATACCGTGTTGTCCCTTGGCCCTCAGTGGGAAAGAATACGAGTGAAAATGGAATTTATTCTTTAACAACAAAACTAAGTAACTCCTAAGTGACAACAGTCACAATTGCAAAGTCAGAGGTCACGTGGAAGGTGCATTTCAAAACATTGACTGACTCAGAAATTTGAAAGCTGATGAAAAAATAAGTATTGCATACAATTCTTAGAAAATAATTAATGCTTGCATTAAAAATTACATTTTCCATTAATATGGTTTAAAAGGGCAAAAGATTTTTTTTCTTCCATTTATTAATCTATTAATTTATGCAACGCTGAAGCCTCTTTCCTGTGTTTAAATTGATTTGTTTCCAGCTCTTGAGCAGAGCTGTCCTCCCAGTGAGGAAGGTGTCGGAGAGTGTCTGAGAACTCACCTGTTTTATAACACATGCTCTGGGGTGGCAATAAGCACGACACTCTCCCACTCACTCATGGCTGCAAAATGGGTCGAGAGCGTCAATTTTTCTCATTCTCTGACTGTAATGGAAATTCCGCTCTCCCAGACTTCAAACAAAAGATTAATTTGTACCGAGTTTGCAGATCTTCCCAGCAGTCACTGTCTCAATTTAAAAAATACTAATTACTCGAGCTATTTTTCACATGTAAGCTTTTCCTCTGCCGCATCTCTGGCAGCTTTTAGGAAGCCGTCAGGTTTATTAACATTCTTTAACTCTGACTTTTTTCTTTTTCCCAGAAACCGATGGAGACATTGTGGTGTTTCTCCCTCAGGAATTGTATTTTTGCTTTTAACAGATGATAAGAGAAGCTGTTGAACACAGTAATATATATAGGGAAAGTGAATTGCTGAGCTTAAGGGACACCTGAGGAATGAATTTGGGATTTATTATTTTATGCTATGTTTACATAGAGAGTAATGTTTATTATGCATTTTGTAGCTGGGGCTGTTTTGTTATGGTGAAATAGACTTGTTTTTATACCTAGAAATAATAGTGCCTCTCTGATGCAGGCAGGCCGAGATTTATAGGGTCTTTAAATACTCATTTTCTTGCTTTTAAGTACTTGGCTTTTTAAATGAGGTGATAGATAACTGCATTGTTCTCCTATAAGAGGGGATGGATCTAGACCCTTGCTCTTCAATATAGTATTTTTATCTGCATTTCACCTGACTACAAGTACCTCCAGGCACTTGAGAAATCTGTTAGTAACTTGTTTTGTGATGTGCCTGCACAAAGGCAGAAATTTCAGCACATGTAAATGCAACACACTATATCAAAACTTCCTCGATTTGTCTTTAATGGATAATGCCTTTCTGGCTTTGCCCTTTCTTAGGAAGGAAACTGAGAGGAGCAAGTCTCTCGGTTACCAAATGAGGGTTGACTTTTTCCCCCCCCCCAAAGTAAAATACTTTTATTTATAAGCTTATAATGGGAATCATTTTCAATTCTAATAATTTTCCAAGTACAGGAAATGTTTTAAAGCAATTTTATCCATATTTGTGAGGTTTACTCCTCTGGACACAGATATCAAGACACCTGGGTTGGGTGGTACTGGAGCGGCCGTCATTTTGTTACGGGTTGGGTGGCACTGGAACGGCCGCCCTCTGGTCTGTGGGGGAACCATGGTGGTTGCGTGATGGGATCGATCTGCTGGTATGAAGTCCCTCAAAACTAGACCTAAGTGAGATATTCACCAATTCATCAGTAGGACAAATTCTTTAAGACATTTGTAAGAGCTATCTGCGATCACATGGACAAAACAGGAGAGATAAAAGAGCATTTTCTTCAATGTGCTTTTTTTTCCTCGGTTTGTTTTTTGGGGTCTTTTTTTGGTTGGGTTTTTTTTTTTGTTGCTTGTTTGGGTGTTTTTTTGGTTGCGTTTTTGGTTTTGTTTTGTGTGTGTGTGTGTGGTTTGTTTTTGTTGTGGGTTTATGTTTTTCTTGGGTTGAACCAAAGTTGAAAAGTGATAGTTTCAGTGTGGGTATTGCCAGTTCCAAGATGTGGGAGGGCAGCAGGGAACACAGTTGGTCAAGGGGCCGTGCCAGCCCACTGTTACACTCGGGGATGGATGTAAATATCCCAGAGCTTGTCAGGGGCTGCTGACACAGATATGACACGTGAAGGCTATAGAAAGGCTTGCAATTATGTACATTGTAAGGATGCAGACAGCACTGGGAAGAAAAAGTTGCAAAGGTGTTTGGTTGTGGTTGCATTTTTCTAACTGAATCTACTGTCAAAGCCAACAGAATAGATGTTAAATATTTATCTGTGGCTCTTGAAAGCCTCCAGGCTCTCTCATGCTTCCTGCTTTAGGGAAGCTGAATGATTTTGAACTCTATTATCAGTATATTTTACACCTTTCTATCCTCAGGACAAGTGTCCTTGAAAGGGCAACAGCTTTGGATTGGTTGATTGTCATGTAGACAAGGATGTTTTCAAAATAAAGTCACACAATCCATTTGTAAATCTTCCAGAATATATGAAAGTCTAATCAGACTGACTCAGACAGCCAAACTGAGGCATATCTCATTTTAATTCCCTCTTCCCCCAGGCCTCGTCTACAAGAAATGTGCATACATTGTATTGGGAGTAAAAAGCATGAATGATAACAATACTCAGCCCCGGTGCAGTTAGGAATGTATTTTACTTTAAAATGCACCTAAGCATCTACCTTTTTTATAGAGTGGTTGTATCTTTCCCAGCCCCATACAATGCCTATTGTTGTCATCAACAATATACTCCCGAAGCAAAACCATTTTCCACCGCTCCCCTTTTCCTTACTGTTAGCAGCTGATGGTATTTTCTGCAGTAAACCAGCAATGAAACAGCAATACACATTTATTGATTTGGTAGATGAACAGGGATCTTTCTCACCCTACTTGTGTGAGTAGTTCCTGAAGGGCTGACTCCAAGGACGGGACCCACGCTGGAGCCATTCACAGGCTGCGGGAAGACCCCACACCGGAGAAGTTCAGGAGCAGAGCTGAGTGATGAACTGGCCACAGCCCCCACTCCTCATCTCCCTGTGCCACGCGAGGGGGCAGCTGGAGGAATCGGGTGAATTTGAGCCCTCAAGGCTTCGGTTACATTTTACTGCCCGTGTCCAGCTGAGAGGGGGAATGATGGAGTGGCCTGGTGGGCACCTGACTTCCCACACGCCGTCTCTGCTGTGCTCTGTGATTGTTCTGTACAACTTGTTGTCAATGTGGGCCTTTTCCCCCATTTACTGAGCATCACTCTGTTCTAAATTCATTAACATAGAGGAGTTTCTTAATTTGGCATGTGATGTGATATCCCAAGGAGCCAACAGATAGTCATGGAGAAGTTAATAGTTTGATTTATTGCTGTATCAGACACATCTCTGATCCATGTACACACTTTTCTACGGGCATGGCTGAGGTGCATGTTTTTGGGGGCGTTGGGTGGTTTGGTTTTTTCTTTTACTTCATTACACTTGACCTTACAAGTCAGTCTGTTGCTCTTTCTCTTATTTAATATCCTCCTATTAGTCCAGCAAAGAATGGAAGATATTTGACATTTCTACAGTATTTATGGGGTGGGAAAACATTGATGACTATATTTAGTAAGAAATGTGATTTGGTTGTTATTTTAGCAAGTAAAAGACCCCGAGTTCCTGTGTGGCTCATTCTCTGCTTGTTTGTATCTCTTAGCAGTGAGATGCCATTGCAAATCTCCCTTATAGAGATGACAGAAAGCTTGACATGCTGCCAATAGGGTTAGAAAATAACTCCTGGGGAGTTAGGAAATAACTAGGAAAAGAGAAAAAGGATTTTTAAAAAATGACTTTGAAATAAATGTTAAAATGAGGACTCAAAGGAGATCAACAAATAAGGGGGCTACATTTAATGTCTGAATTACTTGAAACTGCAATTTGCTTTTGTCAGAATCAAATATTCCAAGAAAATGGTACTCAGAGCTATTGTACAAGGTATTTTCTAAGTCCTTGTGATTCAAGTATGGATAAAAATGTCAGGAAACATTATGATTTGTTCTCATCTTTTACTTTATACGTGTTTCAGAATCCAAGATAATAAAGTCCTCAGTTCACATCAAGAAATACTTGAAATAATAAGCTTTACAGGGAGGAAACAGACTGAACAGCAGTTAAGCTATTATTTTCACTAAACCAAATAATAGGCTTTCATAAAAAGCCTCTTCTCAGCTATATTGTCCATTATTAACAGGACTGCAGCAGTCCTGTAATACTAGTCTTCTTTTAAAGGACTCTTGGTGGTGTTTTTCCCTCGAGAGAGCTGCTCTGTGTGTCTGTGGCTGGGTCTGACACTCCAGGTGTGCCTGGCCATGGAAAGCCACATTTTCTACATCCAGCCCCCAAGCAGGAGAAAGCCTCCAGCAGCTGATGCCCTCGGGTCAGCCATCCCTCTGCAAAGTGCGTGGCCACTTAAATACGCTAAAAATATTGTGTGCAATGCACTTGGGTTTGCAAATGCCGTGGTGAAGATTAAAGGAGAGTTTAACACTGGCCAAAGGGCTCATTAGTGCTGGGGCTGCCAGTATTGACCCACGGCTGAAATCTGTGCTGAATATTTTGAAGGGAAGCCCTTTGCTTTCGTCTGACATTGCTGTCTCCACAGCACTTCAGGTGTTAAAGTGTAGAGCTCCTGGTTCTCTTCCTCTCCGAGCTCAGAAACACTTCAGAGTTTGTGCTCAAGTGCCCAATATCTTCCTTAAACCAAAGTGTTTATTCTTTGTGTCCGGAAGAGAGCAGAACACAAGAGGAAGGTGTTTTAGTGCAATAAAAGAGCTACATGCCTGCCTTTCCTACCCTAAGGCCCTTGCCCTGTGGTACAGGGTCACAGAAGTTTTGCTGCTTCAGATCCTGTAGCAGAATCAATGTCCTTTATTCTCTGTGGAGCTTCTTTACGGACTCTATTTCAGTCTGCCTTCAGGTTTTAACGGCTGCCATTCTTTTGGATCTTTTCTCCCACATTGGAGGAGTCAGCCATGTTAATATTGCTCATAGTCTGGAGATGATTACATACATTACATCCATCCATACATTCATTACTCCAGTGGCCTTTTTTCAGTAGTTACTGCTGCCGTCCTTCTCCAGCCCTGGCCTGGAGTGCAGTCTCCAAACTACTGAAGTGGCAATAACCTCTCAGACTGATGAAGACAATTCTGGGAGGAGTAGAGAAGCTTTAGGAGTTTCCAGAAAACAATTATTTAGTCACAGCCGTCCAAGGGAAGCACAAGGAGCTTTCAGTGCCCTGTTTAGCAGGAGGCTGCTTACTTGAAGGCATAGTTCAAATCAGCTTTCTGACCAGTCCATCATTAATTCAATGAAGATACAAATATATTATACATTCTGATTACCCTATCAAGTACAATATCACATGACTGGTAATTAAAAACTAACTCTGTGTCCTTTGGCAGCCTCTGCAAAGCTTATTGATCAATCTGCTTCTCACTCTGTTACATGTGAGCGCCTGTGAGAAAGGGCTGCTCAGAGCTTGCATTATGGTTTGATCAACAGCCCTGTCTCAAGGCAAGGGGGTCCTTCCAGAATGCTATTTATGACTTTTTTTTTTCCCTTTAGGCAATATCCCACAAAAAACTGCTGAAAGATGTTATATTTTTGCAGCAATTGTGAAATTTTCAGTATCATTGGCAGTGCTGCCTCATCAGTCCACAGGCAGGTTTGAAAGCCACAGGGGGGGTTGTGTAATGAATATGTTTCCCACTAATGCAAATTTGAGAAGAAATTCCGTAGTTGCTACTTCTTTATGTGTTGTACTGTAACACCACTGAGCTGCATGACTGGAAGGAAAAGTCACATGTCTAGTGTGTTAAGGAAACTGGAGTCCAGCTGAGAACAAACAACATGATCACAGCTTTTCAGCCATTGTCTTAGAAGCCAAACCCATACTCAGTGCCTTCATCAGTTGCTCCCCACTTGGTGGCTATTGCTGCTGGCTTTTGTTCAGTTTAAATGTTCCAGTACACCAGGTATGTTGTGTGGGGGCCTGGCCATTCCATCATCTTGGAACTGTGCTGGTCATTTTTCGACCAGCACATAAATAATCAGATGGCCATCTGTGTGCCTATACAGAGATTAAGTGCTGGTATAATCATGGCATGAAATGTATGAAATGCTGTTTGCTTTCTATTCGTCCTGTCCTGAAAGGTTTAAAGACAAGATTTTCAGCGTAGGATTGGCAATTTTCTAGGCAGACCTTTGATAGAAAGTGTCCACAGCCTAGTTCAGAGCTGAGTCCTTTGCCTGCAAAAGGTAGAGATTTATGGATTACATTATGTCGCCTCTTAGCAGAGGAAAGTTATATTCCCTTACCTGAAAACCAAGTACATTTATTTTATAAAGCCCAGAGTGTCTCACTTCATATCCTCAGTGTAACTGTGCTGTAACTGCCCTTACGAAATAATATGACAGAAATTTCCCAAGTAAACTTTTAATTTAATTAAAAAAAAAAGAAAAGCAAACCCACTGGTTGAGGAACAGCTGTTTTCTGCAGCTTTTTGCACAACTGCTCTGGGAACAGATGTAAAGAATGATTCAAGTATCCCAGGACTCTAATTCAATTTCTTCCTGTTCCTTAGCACTTTCCTGTAATACTGATAATCGCGTTACTTCATTAAAGAGAGGTTCAGCTTATTTCTCTCAGCAAATTGATAAGATATTTAGAGCAGATCAGTTTTGTGCTGCTGGCACTTGGGTGGAGGGATTTGCTATAATGAGCACCTCCCATGGTGCCCCAGCACAAAGGAGGTGATAAAGCTCAGGATGAAATTATAATTGTAATGTTCTCTCCCAAATACAGGGTTTTTTCTGGCAGATTCTGGCTCCACAGGCATAGCCAGGAGAGGCTCCTGTGGAGATATTTGCCAAATAATTAGTGTTCAGCTGCGTCCTGAAAGACTGGGGGAGGCCTTCTGCCGAAGATGATTTGTAGGGCAACTGATCAATAAATGGTGCTCAGGTAAACACTCCTACCTAGTCATTTATTCCCTTCAAACGCTGACAATAAGGAATGTTCTAATAATGCCTCCAGAAAAGGAAACAATGGGCTGTAACCGTACTTAAATTTGCCTTTTGGAGCTATTTAGGATGTCTTCTAGGGAACAGCAAATTGGGTCTGGCGTTGCATTTGTTTAAAGGCTGTGTATGAACAGGCCTTTATTTCTGCCTGTCCTCTAAAGCCTCCTGAAAAACGGGCAGGGAGTGCCAGGGGTGTGAAATCATTACATCTGTTTCTGAACACATTACACCTATTTCTGTAAGCTTCCCTCGGCTCCTGTTGGGTTGTTTGTTTTAAATTTTGTGTCCAAATTGAGACTCAAAATTTAATTTCTGGATCTCTTTTTCCTTCAGCAAATAATGCACTGAGGCTGTGCTGGGAAACGTGCTGCAGTTTCATCAAAGCAATTTTCCCTGCATCCAATCCCACATGAACTAGGGCTTTGAGAAGTACTTCTGGCAGGTCATTTACCTTTAGTCGCTTAGAATTTTGTTCAAAAATACACCGTTGTGCTTTTGCCTGTTTGTTAAGCAGAATTGTCTGAGCCCTTTTTTGCAATGTGTGGCAAATCAAGGGTCGCTGGAAAGTTCCTTGTTCCAGTGGCATCCTTGATTGCTTTCTGTGATGTGTATTGAGAAGCCCAGGTCTATGCTGCATTATTTTTTTCTTTCTTCGTGGACTATTGAAACTTTTATGGAATAGTGGAAGAAAATGAGATTTCAAGGGAACAAAATGAATCCTGATTTCAGTCCGTGTTCCTGAAGTACTTCAGATATTTTTTCACAGCTCGCTGATAATAAACACTGCTGGTACAATCACTCCTGGGAGAGGAAAGATAGAAAAGCAAATTCAAAGTTTTAATCCAAACACATCTAAATACAAATTCAATCCTGACCAATGTATTTTATTGTTTAATAATCCTTGTCCAGGCTGATAAAACCAGCGGGTCTTCAGGCTTCTGGTTTTATTTATATACTCTACTTAGGCTTTATTTCTTTCCTTTAATCAGCTAAAAGTAATATGAAGAATGTGTTACAGCGAAGTATAATGTACTTTCAGTAGGCACTGACAAAAAATAAAAGGAGTAATAATCAGGGCGAGTATATTTATTCTGGAAATCACAACTTTGACACGGCCAATACACATTGGGAAGGAAAAACATTTGAATGCACGACAGTGAGACAGCAATTAATTTTCAGATCAGTACAATTCCCAGTGATGGCAATAGTAATCTGTGCACTGATTTCAATGGTCAGTGAGTGCAGTCTGCAGAGCAGTAGCTTTTTAACTCCTAACAGTGTCCTGGCTCATCCTTCCTGGTCGGATTTCCTGCTGTCTTTAAGGTGTTATAGCTGTCCAAATGTGGAATGGTGTTTGTAATTCTGCTGGTGGTTTTTTTGTAATTTGAGCAGGGGGGTTGTTTGATTTTGAACTTGATATAATTCTGTGTGATATTTCAGTCCTCATTGATAAATGCTTCATTTAAAAAGTTCAAACTTTGTCTGAGGCTCTAGCCTTTAATTAGGTATTACCATATGCATAAAGACAAGGTTTGATCTGAATGACTGAATACTGAGAAAAGGTTAAAAGGCAATCAGAGTGCAAGGGAGAACACTGAGCACTTTTCAAGGCCCTGTGTGCATGCTGAGGTAAAACACATGGACAACCCAATTAAAAAGTATTAAAATAAATATTAACTCCTCAAGTAAGACTTACCCTTTGGTGTAGGACAGTAGCAACTGGCAGGAGACACGGCAGTGTCAGTGTAACTGTACCTATAGAAGGGACACCAGCCTTTAATCCAGTCCTTGCACTGAATTCAAATAAGGTATCAGGGTATGCAAGTGTTTATATACACACACACGTATGCCTTTGTGTATGTGTGTGTTTACCAAAGTAATTTTTCAGCTCACTGTGGTTTCCCACTGGTGCTGTCATGCCTCACAAGTAACTTGAGGCATGTGAACCTCATTAAAAGAAAAGTCCAGTTTTTAAAATGTGTTATTATGCAAGGTAGTAAAGGAGCTTCTGGGGAGCACTGACACCCCACTGCATTACATGTGTGTTTGAGTAGGTAAAGAAATGGGATGATTTACTGAATGAAGGAAAAAAACCCCAGAAAAATATTTCTGTGACTGGTCAGAGTTGGACTCAATGATCTTGGTGAGTCCCTTCCAGGTCAGGATATTCCATGGTTCTGTGTTTCTAGTCCCCTGCATGTTGGATGAACTGCTAGCACATGAAATGTGAAATGCCTTTGCACTCCACCTCTTAGCTTATGATAGGATATATCAAATCCCTTGTAAATCTGTGATTATTTTGCATCCCCTATTTTCAAACGCTGACCCTTTTGCTAGGCTAAGATGAAGTTACTTGTGATGGTGTCAGCAATGCTTGAGAAACCTCCGGATTTGTGTCCCGCTCTGCGGCACTGTGGAGGGCTTCTAAAAAGACAAGGGGTGTCTCATAAAAGAAAAATGCACTGCTGTGGAAAAGCAACAAAACCAAATCCTGAGAATTAAGCAGCACATCAAAACTCATGTAGCCCTTGGCTTAAATTGTTCAGCACTGTCTTACATTCCTGGGGCAGTTCAGAAGGGAGCCGTTTGCTCCTTGTTTTGTAAGCCTGAGTCCCTGAAGATTGAGTAATGGGTGAGAATAGAAACATTCTGATGATAAGAGGTTTACAATGGGATCATTGTCAGATTGGTACCTCGAGGGCTCTACTGGGGGCCATTGTCATGGCTGTTTCCTTTCTGCTAATGAGTGGATCTGGCTCTCACTGAGGCAGAGACAGAGAGCAGTGTTGCCACCCAAGAGCCAGCAGTGCCTCATCTTTCTTGTCAGCCTCCTGCACTCACTGTGACAAAGTGAAAGGCTTTGGAAAAACCAGACTCATTCAGTGTAATTGAACTAAATGGATAATAGGACACTTATTAGGGCATTAAACAGAAGAATACTCTTTGCTGCCTTTTGCAAAGACTGGAGCTCTTTGTTGTTTCATAATAGACATTCACTTAGGAGTCTATTCTTTTTTGTATGCATTGGGATTTTTAAGGTATCTTTCTCCTATCAATATTAATGGGAGTTGTACAAGTAAACCCTGGGAAATTCAGAAAAATGAAAAACAAGACCTTTGTGTTTCTAGCGACCAAAAGCCTCAAATAACTCAGAATTTGCAATTGTTTCTTTCATGGGACTATCTTGGTTGGGAAAAAGAACTCAAAGTATAAATAAAAGCCACCCACTTAATGACAATTCTACAGTCCCAGCTTAGCCTACTCTTCAGACAACCTACGTCTGTCCAGTTATCCCAGCTTTTCATGGAGTAGAAGGGAACCCAGGCAAAAGCAGTATGATCCTCCTGCTTCCCAGTTTGAGAGTTCCATCTACATTCCCTGTATAGGATTGTCCTCTTGCTCTGTTGGCATCATTCAGAAATATGTATACTTTTAGATGAGGTAAAGCCTGGAAGAGGTGATTTCTCCTGAGCATTTATCTTGTGGAGTATTTCAGCTGGACACAGGCTGTAAATGTCAAAACTTACATGATGAGACCAACCTTGCAGTAAAAGAAACCCCAGCTTTCAGTGCTTTTTCACCCTGCCATTTCTTGTTTTACAGGTGTTCAAACTGCAGGAGGAACATGCCTGTAAATCGGCCTTGTCTGGAAAGCGAGTGGAAGTGAGGAAGAGAGTCAACGTTTGGTTACCCCTGCTGCCCTTCACTGAAGCATCTCTCAGCCCTTCAGAGAACTTGTCTCCTGTGAACCCAGCCGGCAACTGAAGTGAAAGAACCAGGCAAACAGGTAATTGTTTGATTAATGTGTGGGAAGAGAGAGGGATTGGCCTGGCATGGAGTACAGCCTCTGTCTTGTCCCCTCAGTTACTGCGCTGAGCTGAAGAAATGTCCCATATTTCCCTCAAGGGAGTGCAGTGCTTCTTGCACTTCCTGTGCCCCTCTTAAGGAGTAGGAATTTTTCCCCACGGGATTTTCCTGAATGGATCAGTAAACTGCTTCACCCCTTTGTTAAGGAACAGCTCCAGGATTCTCAAAGCCCTGGGTTTTTCTATTACACGTAGTTGTTTACACCTGTTTCAAATAAACAATTCCCGGGTTTGAAAACAATAGATTGCTTAGGGAAGCAGCTCAGCATACACTTAATAGAGCCAGTTGCCACCTCACTTAGCTTTATATGATCAGAAACAAACTCATCTAATGCAGAACAGAGTTACATCAAAGTAGAACGAAGCTGATGGGAGAAATCAGCCCATTACATTTGGGATGTTGTTTCCATACAAACAGGGCTTTGCCTGATAAAACTGCTCCCGTGTCACTTAAGGTGATGCTTTAGGAAGACCTTCCGAGAGGTGACCGCCTGTTTGACTGGTGGTTGTACCGAGACCTCCTGAATTTCTCCTGCAATAAGCCCCTCTCCGTTTTTCCCTAACTGTGAACCTTTCATTAGCGCTCCACTAGATGGCTGCAGGGAGAGCAGCTTTGCAGGGAGCAGAGGAACGAGCCCGCAGGGCCCGGGGAAACCCGCCTGGCTCGTGATTTTGTGTTCTTGCGAGTTCACTTTCCGACCATGGGATGCAGCTGAAGCCAAAAGGCGCTGTTCAGAGGGGTTGGACAAGGTCACTGCCTTGTTCATCCTGGTTTCATTCAGTGCCCCTGTGTGTGCAAAGGCCACGTGCAAACCGTACATCCCCCCCAGCAGAACGGAGCTTTATCCTGAGTGTTGTGCCCTGTGGGCTTTAACACAGCCCCTGTAAGGTGGCAGATGTCAAACCAGGTGTGCCCTTGTACAGGGTGTTGGGCCACAGTGCTACAACACGGGGTCGTTCCCAGCACCATGCTGAGCCACAGCAGGTGTCAGCTCTTACACCAAGGGTTTGTGTTCCCCAGGTTGCCCTGAGCACCTGAGTTATTGCAGCTGTGCCCCAGCTGTAGGAGGACAGAGAGCACCTGCTCCACTGTAAAGCCCTGCCAGGGCCACACTGCTGTCAGTGCTTCCCGAGCCCATGTGAAGTGGGAGGGTGAGTTCATCCCAGGGTGGCATTTGGAGTTATGTGGCAGGGGTGGCTTTGAGCTTGGGGTGAGAGCCCAAAGCTGCTGCCTGGCTGGGTTTGCATCTTCTGGAACCAGCCAGACCCCAAGGACACCGAATACTGAAGAATCTGACCTGGGACCAGGGAGAGGCAGCAGGTAAGAGTCCTCTTGTTTCTTTTAGCCAATAGCTCTGTGTAGAAAAATTGTAATGTTTGTGTTTATTTATTATTATATGTTTGGGTTTATTGTTGTGGTTTTCCTTATTGGACTGCAGCATGTGAAGGAAATACATTTATTTGCATTTCATAAATTCGGAAAATAGAAGCGTATCCCAGTGATGGGACTTCCTTGATAAGCTTTCCAGCCTGTCTTGGCAGGCCTGTGAAGAATGGAGGTAAAAATCCTGTGAATCAAAAAGAAGATGGTGAACTGGGGAGACCCAGCTGCCCTGTCCCAGGGGTTTTGGTGTGGGGTTTTGGCTGGAAGGACTGTTGTAACTTATGGTGCTGGAAAAGTTCCTACTGACTTCTCTACTGGCTTTACTTGTGCAGCATGAGATGTAATCATGCAGACACCCTAGAGAAGAGGGCTTTTTTAAAGCCCTTTTTGTACCTCCACATCATATTGAACGTGGAATTTGCTCTCCTAAAAGCAGAGAATGCAAACAGTAACTAAAAAATCAATTAGTCTAGAGCAATGGATGCTGTATTGTAAACAAAACAACTATGAAATAATGGAAAGATCCTGCTTAATCTTTATGACCCACTTGCTACATTTATGTAATACAGTAGTTTAAATCAAGACAGATGTAAGTCCATAATGAAAGTTATGCTCACATATCAGTCTTAATTGTGATTTATGTTAACCAAGATTTGGGTGTGTATTAGAGCATGACTCTCCTTTGTCCATTGCCCTGTCTAGGTGCAACAACAGAACTGAAACTCTCCTCACAACTCCAGTTTTTAATGGGTTTTGTCAATTTATTCCTCTTCCCCCAGTGTATCTTCTCAGTCTGCACTTTCTGCATCTCTGAATGTTACGATTTCTGTTGTGTTTTAGGTATGAGCCTCAGCCAGGGCTCTTTCACTGTAAATTACTGCAGTATTTTGTGTGGGAACATATGTAGGTGTAGACATACAAACAGTCCTCTTTAAGGTTCACAAAATGAGTGTAAGTCAGACCTCTACACTTTAATGTATTTATGAAGGACAACCTGCTGCTTTTCTTGCAGCCTCAGTTAGGCTGTGTGGGAATATGGTTCTGCTGTGCCAGTGGTTTGTGATGTATCCATTGCTGTAATGAAACTATTCAGTAGCTTGTATATGGCAGGGCAGGGAGGGTGGGAACAGAGCAGTGTCCGTGCTCTGTGAAATTCTGTGCGTTGGGAATCGTGGTCACAGTTCAGGAAGTTCTTGCACAAACTCTGATGTGTGCGTGGCTGGGATTGACACAGTGTGTGTCTCGGGAGAGCTGCCACTCTCCAGCAGCTGTATTTCTGCCCCATTTACCAGGATGTCTGAGACTTGGTCCTTTCTCTTCACCTAATGTGCTCCTCTGTCCCACAGTACAATGTCAGTGGCTGGTTTTACCCTCATTTAGCTTTTTGGACTTGTCAACAAGCAAGGGCTCTCCATGGTCAAGCCCTGTATCCCTTGGTACCACTTGCCATCTAAGAGCATCTTTCCCTGTATTTCATATGGCATATTTCATACCCTCCTGCGAACACACTCTTTCTCAGAATATGAATTGGTGTCTCTAGGAACTAAGGGTGGAAAACAAGCCGTGAGTTGCTCTTCATGTGTCAGTTGAAGTCAGTATTTGGAGGAATAACTGTGTTTGTGGATGGGACTCTCTGTTTCCATGCAGTGAGCAATCAGACATTGTAACCACCATATTGATTTGTAGGTCTAGGGAGCTTGGTCATACTTGTGAGGCACCACATAAATACACAGGGTTAATTCAGTCCTCCTCCTCAAGCCCTTGTCTATCTCGCAGTGTTCAGCTCTTCAACAACTGTGGGTTCTCTTGCACTTAGAACAGAGTTTAAGGTTTCTGATGAGTGAATTGTTTCTGTGTGCATTGACACTGGATAAATAATTTAGTAAACAGGAGAGTAAAACAAAGGGGTCATGGAGTGAAAGGGTGTTACTGGAGGGTTATAGCTCGGAGACTTGGTTTTCATTCCATCATTTCCTTTGGAAGTCCCTGCACCTCACGTTGCCTCAGCTGCTCCATCTTTATGCATCTGTCTCCTAAGTGCCTTCAAAACCAGGTGATGATAGTCTGAGTGTGAGTTGTTGATGCCGAACACACCATGTTGCTGCTAAACTGAGACCGTTCTGTGCACCTTACCAGTTCATTTTGGAATTACTGGCATGGTAAATCTGCTTATCCCATGACTAACTTGCAAGAGCTAGAACTGAAACATGTATAAATTGTTACTTTTTCAGTTCTGACTCCCAAAGACGCTAAATGCACAGTGGCTGCACCTCTGTTTCAGATCAGTATTGATCAGCAGCAACAAGGCTGGGAGCTGAAGTGCTCCTGTCCATTATGCAGGGGCAGTAACTAAAATGGAAACTCTGCTTTAAATAAACCACCGCCCAGGCAAAATTCTGACTATGTGTGAGTAAGTCTCAGTTGTGCTGTGCAGGGGAGCTGAGCAGCACTGCATCCCTGCCAGAGGAGTCTTCCCAGGCTGGCATGGAGGGTGAGGAGCTCTGAGCTGCACTGCTGACTCCCATGGGTGGGATGGGAGCCGAGGGAGGCACCTGCACTAATTCTGAGTGGCTCTGAGCAGGCACCAGCTCTGCATGGGCTGCTCAGGAGCAACTGCCCCCTAAAGTCAGCTCCACTGGAGGGAAAAAAAAAATCATTCCACAGCCCTAAGGATACCCAGGCAGGAAATCTGTGTTTCTCTCTCAACGAGCAGACACAGTTAGACCCCTTCCTTCCCACCTCCTCACTTGATGTCTGTCACAGGCAGTCGAGGGGCTGCTCAAAGCCTGGGGCTCTCCCTGTTCTTTTCCTGCTGCCTCTCTACTTTCCTCATTGCACGCAGGGGCTGCTGTGGGAGGAGTGGGAATGCCGTCAGGAGCTGCACAAAGTGTAGCAGGGAACGCTACTAGTTTTCACTTGTTGCAGCTCTGTGACCAGAATCATAATCTGCACGTATGTGTGGGGAAAAAATCCAGCAACAAAACCTGCAGTGATTAAATAACAGAACTTGCAAAAGCCAGAAGATGCAGAGCTCCCACTGGCAATCCTTTGCAGCTCAGGGAGCCAGAGTAGCTCAGCTGGCCCAGGGATTTCAGCAGGAGATGAGGTTCAAATGCTCTTTCAACAGACTCTCGCTGTTTGGAGAACCCCCACCCCAACGCTCGCCTACTGATTAGTTACATTTGACAAGCGGCTTTCCTTCCTGCTTGTGCTGCTTTTCATCAGCTTAGTGTCTATCCCTCGTGATAACTTCATTTCTTTGGTCTGCCTACTCCCCTTGTTCTGCTTCCAAGTGCTCTGTTTCCCAAATTCCTTCTCAGTCCGTCTTGCAGCACCAGAGAAATGCTTTCGTTTCCATCCCAGTGCTGCTCTGTGTTCAGTGAAGGAGCCTCTGAACAGATTCTCTCTTGTATCAGCTGCTGAAGTTTAAGTTGATTATTCTGCACCCAGGAGAGTGGGAAATGGAAATGGTTGACTTTTTTCACATCTTCTGAAAAAGTTTAGTTTGAATATCAGTCTTACGCAATTTTGTTCTAATTTATCTGAGCCTGCAAGTCCCACTTTGGCTTTTTTTCTGATGTTGCTAATTCTCCACACGGGCTGCAGAAAGGCTGATAGCGTACAGTTCGACTAGAAACCAGAATTCTCTGCAGCAGAGTCTGCAGCTTCTGCGTATTAAAAAATAACAAGGAAAGTTGTAAAGTTTAAAGAATTTTTCTAACTTCATAGTGAAATAAAGCTATGGGGGAAGGCCATAAAACACACACAGATAATTCAGTAGGTAACATCTTTCCTCCTAGAGTTCCCAGAGTAGATGAAAATTTGAGGATTAACAGACAGACATGCAGGCACACGCACGTGCTACAAAGGCTGGAGCTCTGAAAAGAACTTCTTTCCTTCTCTAAGTGCCAGCAAACTGTAAAAAAAGAATAGTTTGGGGTCAAAGAAATCAAAACGGCGTTAATACCAGGATGGCACTAGTTGTCTTCTAGATTAAGAGGAGAAGGTTTAGTCAAAACAATATAAAATATTTACATGTGGTTACATGTATTCATGATTAAATTTCCTTCCAACAAAACCTGTAAAACTAATCTGAAATGATTAAAGGAAATTGTATTAGGAATTTGTTCTGACTAAAATAACTTAACCACAATCAGCATTTCAGTCAGTGTGGATTTTGTTTCTTAAATGAACAATTAGTAAAAATAATGTTCATGTTGCAATCAAATTGCAAAACATAACCCTTTGAAAGAGAAGAGCTGCTATGGCATCAAATAAAAGTAGTATAATAGGCAGCAATTTAAGTGCTTGTATAGTAACTCTAAATTGATTTCAGTTGACAGAAGGAAGAAATAAATTCTTGGCTCCCTTGAAAAATAAGGTTCTGTGTATTTTCTTCATGAGAAGAAAATTATATCTATTACATTTTAAACTTGTTTCATCTTGCGGAGTTCAATGTCTCCTTATATTTGAGGAACTGAGAGGTTTCTTTGCACATCATTATGGAAATAGTCATTCCATAACAGTCACAGAATCACGGAACACTTGGAGTGGAAGGGACCCCAAAGGTCATCTAGTTCCAATCAGAAGAGTAGAGTTTGGGGGAAATGAAAGTACTGACAATCCCCTCAAAGTTTTAAATGGCCTCTTGGCAAGCAGATGTCAATTAAGCCCAGATTATTGATCTAATCATAAAACCATTGTTCAAGGTATTTTGGGGATTAAAAAAATGGGGGGTAAAAAGCAAATATATTTAGGTAAAAAGCCTTCAGAGAAAAAACTTCATGTTTCCCTTTTTAATCAAGTTGTAATTTGAGGGGAGAGGGGTCACTGTCCACAAAGAACATCTTACTTGAAAACAAATTTCTTGTTGAGAACTTGCTCTGATTATTGTTAATAGTTTGTTGCTGGCTGCTTTGGTAGAATATATATATATAGATATTCAACATATTCAAAATATGTGAGACAGTCAAAACCCAAAAAATTTTGAAAACATAAAAACCACTGAAAGATGTTGATTTACCAAAAAAAACCTATATAAAATGCTTTTCCTTTGAAAAATTCTGGCCAGCTGTATTTAGTACCCTTTAATTATGCCTTTGATGCAGAGTGTCATTCATCCTGCTTTCCCCAGCTGATTTCTGACTGAGCAGCTCTGTGCTAACTGGGTCAGCTGTGTTTTGGGGGGGACTTGAAAGAGGGAAGAAGTTTTGCTCCCTAAGGACGATTCGGAATGTTTTGGCTGTGAGAAGAAGTTGGAAGTGAAGGAATTGAACATGGAAACATATCAGAAATTACGTTTAGTGGAAGGCTTTATCCAGGACAAGATAAAATGATGTTTGCAGTGCCGCAGTTACTCTGCGTGTCAACACTCCTCAGTTGGGTGAGGAAATGCCCCAATGTTGGCAGCTCTGGGGAATTTATTCCAATGCCTGGGCAGTGTTCAGAGAAAAATCACTCCCAAGAGAAGTGATGTGCCAAACTACTGTTTAGTGCTTTGAAATTCCCCCTCCCATGCCCAAGGTTTGTAAACTTTCACAACCAGAGCCTTGTCTGCACCAGTGGGGAGGAAGATCCCTCCCCAAAACACTTCTCACCACTGGCCACCGGGTAACAAAACAAAATAATGGAGTTGGCAGAGCTCCAGCCAGACAAACAGAAAAGCAGCACTCAGGGAGGTCTAATCCCAGCCAGCCTTAGCTGGCTGCTTTCAGAGCTAAAAATGATTTTTCTTTCTCACATGGAAAGGGCCACTGAATTGTGAGGTGAAGTGTCTGCTCCTCCCGGTCCCCATGAATTTCAGGGTTGGCCCAAGAGACTTGGGCATGGCACTCTGAGGTACTTCACACCTTTACTCACAGTTCAGCCAAATTAAACCCGAAAATGTAACAAACCCCAAACCCACCGAGACTGGGAGGGAGGGGGGAAATGTCTAAGTGGAGCTGGCCCTAAAGCACCTTTGTTTGGAAAGTCCTGGTGCTGCCATTTCTGCTCGCTTGCATAAGCTGGATGGCACTGCTGCAGAACAGATGAAGCATCTGTCCTGGGTATTTATAAAAATGCCGCTTTTGGAAAAGTATGATTAGTTGTTTATGGGTTTTTTATAAGTGGAAAGGCTGAATGTGAGTCACTGGCTGGGCTGTCCCAACCCTGCAGGTGTTCTGGAGTGGACACGGGATGTTTTGGAGATAATGTGCTGGTTTCTTCTTTCTCTTGCTGGCTGTATTACAGAGCTGAAAGAGAAAATCGATTTTTCATGCGAAATATTGAGTTGCTCTCACTTGTAATTTAATTTATTATTTCTGTACTCCACACATAATTTGTTAGGGCTTTCTCCTATCTCTGTAACATGGTTGGAAAAGGTAATCTCAAGCCGTTTGCCAGCAATATTAATTTGCTATATTACAGGCATTTCTCTTATCATCATCACTGTTGTTTCCAGGCCATAAAATGTAACTGGCTGTGTGAGCGTGTCAGTGTTTGCAGGCTGTGGGGCTGTGCTGGCACTGTCAGGGCACATCAGTCATGCAGGTAGGGGCTGCACCCACAGCATCCTCAGGCTGAGGGTTGTGTGCAAATCTGCATCTGGGGCTTTGTTTTTTAAGTTATTCATGTTTATGTTTCTCTTTTCTCCTGTTTCTTAACTTTCCCTTTTCGCCTCACTCTCCCCACCTTTTTTTGTCCTTTTTTTATTCCAGGAACTCAGGAATGTAAGATTACCAGAAAAACAAATTTTCCTGTGTTTTTGCCTGTTTGATATAGCTTTAAAGAGGAGTTACAGCCAAGATGGCTTCATGAGATGAAAAGAGATCCAACCACAACTCCACCTTGCAGGAGAACATCATCTCTTCCCCTCTCAATCTGATAGACTGTTCCTTTTGGTTTATATTTTTCTTCCAAAAATACAAAGCCAACCCAATCCTAGCTATGACCTGGCTTACACCAAGGGGGTAAATTTGACTGGGTTTTTTTTCCCACTTCCTTGCTCCTTGCTCAGTTGAACTGTTGTGTAGTTCAGACACACCTTGCTCCCTGCCTTTCTCAGCCTGTGAGTGCAGCGAGGCGGCCACCAAGGGGACGTTATTGTGGGAATGAGTAACTCATTTCAGTTTTATTCTCAGTCCCCACGTTTATCCAAACACCCCTTGGCCACTGAACCTCTGGCAGACCTCAGGCAGGAAGGAACACCGTGTCCCTCTCTTTCATGGAGGCTGCTTTCCTTACGGCCTGGGAGTGCTGGAGAGCAGCCAGTTGTGTTGGAGTCACTATTCACTGCTGAGGTGACACTTTGGGGAAAGCTGCGTGTGTGGAGAGAAAAACACAGCCAACAATTTAGGAGATAATGCCAGTCCTTAGTCAGACAAAAGCAGGATTTCACAGAGAGGGCTTTCCCCTTCATTTGTCCAAGCTGAATTTGTGTGCAGCTACTCAGGAGGTGTAATTCCTGTAATAAAGGCTGAGGAACATCTGCAATGACTTGCAGCGTGGGGTTGGTCTGAGAAGGTGACTCAGTATTTCCTTTCTTCAAAGGAATGACTGAATTCAGTGTAATTAAGACAGATGGAAAGGGTCAGAAGTTCTGGTACATGTCTCTTACATGAAGCAGCAGCTGTGGCCTCGCTGTTTGCTGGGGACTGACACGGACGTGCTGAGTGTGCCACCCAAACTGGGGCACACCTGGACACAGAGGTGAGAGCTGAAAAAACACCTGGGGTCACTGCTGTGGCACTCATCAGTCTGTCACTGTCAGTTCCTAGAAATATTGATTCCAGGAAAGAAGATAGGTGTTCGTACTTTAGAGAGTGCTTCTCACGTCAAGGAAGATATTTGTCATTTCTTTGTGACATTGCAAACAACTGTATTTAAAAGCAAGATGTGAAGGTTACAAGTAAATCATAAAAAGGTTGTGAAATGTCAGTACTGAGCTTGTTCTTCCTGTGTAAGGAGTATGACAGGAACTCTGGTACCCAGTTGGAGCGTTTTGTTTTTCCAAGGGGCTCTTGGAGCAGTGGATGTTTGCAGCGTATACTCAGAGGGTTATAATGCAGAAAGGTTTTTCATGGGACCTCCCTGTCATTTCCTATTGGAACAGCACCTTGTTATTGGGTGGGAGGTTCAGGAAGGGAAATGGAGTTGTTAGGGACTGCAGAGGCTCTGGGTCCCTCCAGTCTGTGTTTGGGGCCCTGGAGCAGGGAAGCCTGTGGAAGTGGGTCTCGCTGCTGACACACATGCAGGGATGATTTTTCCCAGGCCAGCATCTCCAGCTCTTCATCCGCAGAATTTCCACACCCTGTGTTTTCAAAGGGGAACCTTTGGAACTCTCTGTTCACAGTTTTGCTCTTCCCTTTTGATGTCAGCATTTGGTGCATTAGAACAAGGTCTCCATTTGAGGGAAGTGATAGTCATTAGCATAACCCAAATTTCTCTGGAGACTGAAATCAGGGTCTACTGACTGAGATAAAGAGGAAGTCAATGCATTTGATACCAGACAGGAAGAAGTCCAATACATGGATGATGGTTACTAAGCAGTTTTTGGTGTTGTACCTTCTCTGAGGTTCAGCTTAGGGGGAAGGGGGAGGGAAAATCAGAAATGTACCACAATTAACTGGTAGGTCAATAATTGCAGCACCAGGCCTGCTCAACCCAAACTGCACAGCAAATTGATTGGAGGAGGAGGGAGCAAAGCCATTTTTCAATGTCTGTATCAAAGAGGAATCCCAGTAATGAATCCCTAATGACAGATATCTACTGATGATATATTGGAGTAAGCCTTTGGTTGGTGTGGAGGTGGAATAACTTGACCTGGCAGGAGGAGAAAGCTCAGTCCAGTCCTCTCATGTGGACCTCACATCACTTCAGGCTGACTGTGGCCAGGGCCTAAGAGAACTGAAGGATTCAGAATCTGAGTCATTTAGTATTGTGGCCTGAAAAATACAGAGCGCCTCCTTTGTGAAGGGATGCACAGGTAAAAGCATTCAGACATGGACTTCACTGGGTTCTGCCAGTGCCTCAGCTGATGTGTGCAGGCTAAATTCATAAAAATTTATGAATTTTGCTGAACGTTTTTGAGGAGGACGACTAGCATTAATTTTCTCCTCACTGTGTTTCTGCTGTTTTTAATGATATCACTTACATCTGAATGCTTCAATGACCACATTATTTCACTATGGGTAGTTTTGGAAGAAGAATGACTAATATTTTCCAAATTTTACACCATGAAAAATAAAGGGAAAAGGCACCTGTATATGATTTGACTGAAGAAAACCAAATCTTTTTTTTTTTTTTTTAGATGATCCCTCCCTTTTGAAAATAAAATTGCCTTTCCTCAATTCTACTTTAATTGCTTGTGTGTGAAGAGAGATTATTTCCTGAAGCCTCCCAACGTCTTAATGTTAAAGTGTTCTTAACTCTGCACCAAGAGTGGCAGAAACACGAGCGGAGTGGGGTCCATCCTTTCCCAGAGATTATTTTAACCATAACATCAGAAGGAATATTTCCCTCCAGCATGTTTTTAGTGCCTGACATTGCTTTGTTTCCATTCTCCCTCACGTTTCCTTGCTGCCTTTCCTGGAAGCTCCTGCAAGGCTGATTTCTTTTTTCCTTTGCTTTCCCTCCAGGAATGCCACTTCTCAGGTGTCCCTTGCAGCCACCACAGAAACAACCAGTGGCTCTGTGATGCAGAGGCTGAGGAGGGTTCAGAAACCCGGTGGGCTTGGCTGCCTCTGCCCCTTTAGGCAGCTGTGTGGAAGTAATTTCTCCAAGTCCAAGGGTGATCCAAGCCTTTTAGACATGTCCTTTCCTTTT
>WEKX01000939.1:106300-137664 GCA_013390025.1 Pitta sordida | reverse complement strand
CCCCCCCCCCCCCCCAGATCAAACAAACAGCAATTCTTCATTTAAATGATCTTGATCATGATGTGAGTAGGAAGGTTCTTTCCATAGTTAGCATTGTGAGGGAGAAACCTGATAATTCATTTATTCCATGATAATAGCAGGGGTAGCTTTAAGGGTTTTACCATCTGTGCTCCTATGGGAAGGAGGAGCAAAGCCAATACAAATTTAACCTTCAGATTTATGCTTCTGTGCTTCTCCATTGTGCCTCTAAAGTTCTTCAGAAAAGATAATTAACCATTTCACTGCTGCAAAGAAGCTAAACTACAGCTTCCATATTCCCCTTTTGTCTTATATCTGCAGAATTTAATTTAATTTTATATATGTGTGTTTTCATTTAATTTTAGACTTCCATAACTGTTCAAGATAGATATATTTAGTGAATGTTGTTTGGTTACATCTGTTTGTCTGTGTGCCCAAAATACCCAAATCTAGCATTAAATGCTGTATCTGTCCTCAGATCTTTATCTCCTAAGCAGTATTGTAGAATGCACAAATAGAAAATGCCAGAGCTCATTTATGCCTACGGCTTTTACAAGGACAAAACTCTTGTGGGAGTGGGGACCTGAGACAAAAGGAAACTGCTACGTGCCAGAATTTAGGGTAAAAAGGTGCAGTGATTTGTAGGTTCATCTGAGTTTATGGACAGATGACCCTGGAGAAACCAGGGATATGTGAAAGGCAGCGGGTGACCCTGGAGCCAAGAGTCAGTTCATTAGGCAAAGACCAAAATGTGGCTGCATCCCAAAAGGGTCAGTCAGTGAATTGGATTCTTCCAGCCTGTGACCAGGGAGAAATGAATTTCTGAATTCCCATAGTGTGTTGTGAAATGGTTAAAGGTGCAAGATTACAACTCATGCCTGGCAAGATGTAGAGAACACCACTGGTTATTGTTGTGAGAGCCAGGGATGGAGTCACAGGAAAAACCCTGCACTTCTCTCCTTCCCTTTTATCTGGGTCCCTGTCAGGCCATACAAAGGCTTTGTGAGTACTTTGCTGCATCCCAGAACTTGCCAGTTACACTGCAAATGCTTAACCATCGCTGGGTTTGGTAAACTTGCCCCAGAAAATGGGGTCTTTAGGGGCAAAATGCTCTTCTCCCTCTAAAAATGGCTAAAAATTAAGAATAAATTGCCCACGCACTAATTTTCTGCAAGAGATTGAGTTTAAAGTTCAGGTTAACATGGTACAATTGATAGGAAAAGCTAAGGCAGTTCATCTCCAGGAACACTTTTGGAGGTCATGTAGGAGTTGGGGTGCCCAATCCTCATTAATCTCAGCAGGAAAGTCCCTGGAGAGAGGGGCTTCTCAAAAACAAACAAACAAACAAAATACATATTAAGAAATGTACCTTGCAATGCTTTTGCTAATAATTTCCATACTGGATAAAAATGTTGAGTAAATGCCTTACATGTTGCCTACCCTGGCAAATAACTGGGATCACTTGTCCTGCAAATCCATGAACTGAAGCTTCATGATCACCTCCCACTGGTAAAAGATGAGTTTAGCACTGACATGGACAGAAAATCAGAGAGATTGCAAACCTGCTTCCACTAGGATTCTTTTTGTAAGTTGGCTAATTGTTGTTCTTGCATTAAGAACTCATAACCATTTTCATGCTGGACACCTTTGGCTTCGTTGTGTGGTCCATAGGGATTTGCAGGGAAAAAAATAAACGAAGCAATAATGGACTTAGACAATTGTGGGAGGGAGAATTGTCTGCCTAATCTCCATCTGGATACTGTGGAGGCAAAGGTTTTATTAGTGTGTTTTGCTGTCTGAGAAAAAGGAACTCAATGGTGCTGTGTGTAGGTATGATCATAAATATGCCCTTGAGTCTTCCTGTTTCAAGGTTAAATCAAATCTGTTGTGCAAGCTCCTCTCATATAAATAACCTGATAGAATAACCAAAAAAAGCACAAACACCACATGCTCACAGGAAGGTTTCATTAGCTCGTCAGCTACAGCACCAGCATGTTGATAAGGAAGGGTTAAGGGTGCATCACAAGTGTTGAGCTCTCTGTGTATTTATGTACTTAATAAAGCTCATGCTTAAAAGACAGGACACCAGGAAATGATCACTGGAGTGATGCTGTTCACAGAAACCCACCTGGCACCTCACAGCCCTCAGAAATAAATATCTGGGGCACAAGAACAAAACCAGCCACTAGTTCATGAACTACTATTCAGACAGGGCACAGGAAGAAAGCTCTTCACTGGAGAACTGAGCCCTGCCATGGAATCGGGATGGCTCTGCATGTGACCTGTGTGACACTCCCCTTCCTCTGCCCTCCATGGGGCTGAGTGTGACAATGATTGAAAGCAGAAATTCCCCCTGGGAATCAGCAAAACACTGGAAAACTGCTCTCCACTTTTAAGGCTCAAGAAATAGCAACAAGCTCTGAAAAATCAGAGAAATGGAAAGTAAAAGTATCAAGGAAAAAAATTACTTCATTTTATTTTATTTCAACTTATTTCTGGGCTTTTTATTTTTCTACTGGGTTTATATCACTTACAAGGCTCCCCAGCCCTTCGCAGACCCTCCAGACGTAGGGAAGCAGCAGGATGAGCTGGTATGGGATGTGAGCTGTGGAAAGAAGCAGAGGACGGCAAACTTTAATTTGGCAGTAACCTCTTTGGTGATGTCTTGGCACCGGTGTTCTTGTCATGCTCTTGCTGTTTGGGGACCATCCAGAAGTCACAGCTTACATTGGGGTGAGAAGAGTTTTTAACATCTCTCAGACAATTACACTTCAAATCCCATGTCCTTACTAGCACACTTTTTCATTAAAGAAACAAAGAACATTTATTTCCAAACATAGGCTTCCTGATGTTGCCTAGATACGAATTTCTGTTGCTCTCCCCAACCCTCCATCACCTGCTGCAAGGTGCTGGATTTTGCTGGGCTCCTGTCCTCTGGGTGGGAAAAGCTGCCCTGTTTGCACCTCACTTGTGCATTGTTATCTGCGGGGTTGGCCCCAGATTTGGTTTGACAAGCCATAACTGATTTATTTGAGGTAAACGATACAAAAGCAATTATCGTATTAGCTGTGCTCACAACTCCACCTCTGCAATTGTGCTTTTTGGGTTTGGTCTCCACTTATTATGTCTATTTTTTAGATTTGTGTTTTTCTCAGAAGCTAAGAATTAAATCATGGCTTTTTATTTTCTAGTGTAATTGAATTTTATACTGTCTGGACAGCCTTCATTTAAGAATCCCAAAGTGTTTTGAAAATGTTCCTCAATGAAACTTCACAAGACTTGAGTCAGGGAGGTAAATATTGTTATTAGCATGATTTTGTAGATGGGTGAGCAGAGGGGCAGGGAGATGCAGACTATTGGAAATGCTCTCCAGGGAATCATTCATACAGAATATTCAAGAGCAGACTTGATCAAACAGAGGGTTTAATTTCTCATGGCAAGCAGCTACGTATTAGCAATTTCTGACCCACAACTCTAAGGCTGACAATGGCTTCAATAACCATGATTTTCAGTTGTCAGTCAGAGCCTTCATTTTCTAACAAAAGGGAATAGCTGTTAGAGAGGAGCAAAAGTATTTGTCCTCTTACGCTGAGGACAAGCAGAACAAATACACACATATATAAATTAAACTTCCTTCGAAGAACTCCAGTCATCCAGGTTCTGATGCTCAGGTATCCCTGCGTGTCTCTCTTTTACTGGCATTTTTTTAGATTAGTAGGAGTTTGTCACCCAACCTAGCGAGGTCCCTGATTGTTTCTAGGACCTGTGACTTGCATCGTTTGGAAATTCAGCAGATTTCACTTGTCTGCCTTACTTTGATGACTCCAAAAACCTCCTTGTGAATGTTGGAACCTGGATTCCTTCATTTTTTATTCAGATTTTGTGTCATCTGGCTCCACTCCAATCGAGTGACAGGAAGAAGTTCAAGGCGGTGGTTTGGTTTTACTTTGAGGTTAAAAAAGTGGTCTGTGGTCTGAGAAGAAGCAGTGCTCTATTAATTACACTTTAGGAGCATATGAAAATTTAATACTCACACTACTAACACAGTTAATAAATGTGCTGTTATCGAGTCTGCTTTGTAAAACTCTGATAAAATATTTACTTGGTGCTGCAGTGACCACGGAAAATGGAAATGTTATTGCTGTCTTACAGCCCTGCTACAAAAACACCGAGTGATTTATCATACTGCACTGGAGCCAGAATTCACTGAGGAGTGTGTACTCCATGGCCTTTCGGTGCTGAATTAAATCCTGGGAGATTAGACCATCCATTAATCCTCAAGGTTTAGGGTGATTAGCTGATAATCTGTATTTACCCCTCCAAGGCTGAGGAACACCCCAAAAGGCTCCTTCTCCTTGGGTCTACCTACATTTTGTGTGTGTGACCTGGGCTGTGCTGCCAGGCCTGCAGAGGCAAGGGTTCTCTTCAGCCGCAGACATGGAGCACAATGGATGGAGGTGACAGTGTCCCTCTTCAGCTGCAGACATAGAGCACAATGGACGGAGGGGACAGTGTCCCTCACATGATGCCCCACTCACGGGACTCACCCTGACTTGAGTGACTGAGTCGGAAGGAACACAGAGGAAAAAGCAGGAAAAATACTCAGGGTTTTGGAAAGTGAACTCAAAAATAAACTAAAAATTAGGAGCCAGCCTTAGCAGAGGAAAGTTCATTATGAAAACATCTGGGACAGGGATATCCCAGTGAGCAACACCAGGTTTCCACTTTTCTCACTGTCAGCAAACAGAGACAAGGAGCAGCCTTTCCTTGCTCCTAAGTGCTCTTCAGAAGGCATTTAGGAAGCTGGTTGTGGCCATCAGGATTCCAATTTGTGTGACATGGGATAGACACAAGGTTCTCTGTGGTACGGCTTTTATCTCACTTTATAGCATATATTAATTGTACTAGCACGACTATATTTTTATAACCCCCTTAAGCTACAGTAGGCTGTATTTACATGCCAGTAAATAGGATGCTTTCCTTTGGCACATATTGGCCAGTGTGAGGTACAAACAGGCAAGGATCACCTTGTGCTGGAGAGAAGGAGGGCAGAGAAGCAGAGGAGAGCCTGGATGTGAAGCATCATGTAATGGAATAATGTGCATGTTGCAGTTGCTCCTGGGTTTCTGCTGTCCCGTGGCAGGTAGAGCTATAACTGCCTCGGGGTTAGCCTGAAACAGGACTCTTCAGGCATGTGTCATGTAACGCAGAGTAGTCCCTTTCCCATATAAGTGAGATTAGGTGCAGGACATCAGTTTATTCTCTTGGCTGGTAGGAGTTGCCTAGGAGAGTGGGAACTCTTCTTCCTTTCTTTGCTGCAAGTCACAGCTGTAATGCCTCTGTAATTTTTTCAATTACATGATTGAAAAAAATTTTGTTAATGGCAGGTCAGCTACGTCTGAACTGTGCTTTGCACTTTGTTCCCACTCACTTCATTTCCTTTCTCCACCTGATGATTTGAGAAGGAGAGGGGGGAAAAATAGAGAAAAAGAGAGGCACATCAATATTTGTCTCAATTCATTGTCGTGCATGATGACTCACTGTCAAAATAGTGCTGCAGTAGCATTTGACGTGCCACACTGGTACAACTTCTGAACGGCTCCAGTGTGCTATTTCCATCCGTACGATTATGGGAGACTAAAAATGCAGATCAGTACAATTCAGTCCAGCAACTAGAGTGTATTGTGCCACTTCCTACCAAGGAATCGAGGCCAAACGGGCTGTTTGACTGCTTTGTAAAGGACTTAGAGGTGTCAGGTGTAAGTGCTTTATAGTATTGTGATGCAAATGAACAAAGGATGTATCCTGGGAAATCATTGGGAGTATTCAGCCTTGCACTAAACAGCGCGTTGTCCTCCCCCTGCCCTGCCGAGGTCACAGGACAGGCTGCCATTCTTTGAGCTCAGGGGCGAAGGGAGGGTCCAGCCCTGGTGAGCTCTGGAATTGCCTTTCTGCTTGACCCCGGGCTTTCTCTGACCTGAGTTACAGTGCCGGAGTCGATCCCACAGGTTTCCAGGGTGATGTCCCTGTGCCAGGTTGGACAGGACAGCTGTCAGTACCGTGTGTGTATATGTACAGGTATATATGTTCATGCACGTGTGTGGAGTGTGCAGACATGCTTGTGTACATACACTGCTTTTCGTGGGCACCAGGACCTGCTCATGTGCTGCCACTTCAAGGCAAGGAGATGCTACAGCACAAACAACACAGCAAAATCACAAAGGTTATGGAACACTCGTGCAGAAAATGTTGCAGCCTGTCCCTTCATATTTGGGTGATGAAAAGGACTCCCTGTGTGTTCAGGGGTTCAGGCAGGACAAAAGGCTCCAGGAGGTTTGCACTGGCCCAGTATGTGGGGTGGTAAAAGGAACATCTCTTGTCATTTATTTTTTATCCCCATCAGGGGTTTCTTCATTGTGAGATTATAAACCATTATCAGGAATTGTGCCAAATTTCCTTTAGGATTTAAATATACAGATAAGTATGTATAATCTGTGGTGGCAATAAGGGATAATTTTGGTATTTTTTCTGAAATAGCCCATTCAGATGACGTGAAACAAGTAGTGTGGTGGTTTTGTTCCCAAGATTCACTCCCCCATAGGTCACTTTCTCTCAGACAGGAGGTGGTGCTGGGTGTGTGATCCTGTGCACAGCACAGTGGGTTTTGTCGAATATCAGGCCTGTCTGGCAAGGCTGTTGTAGCTCTCCATGGCTCGTTGTTGTGTGTTGTCCAGCAGAGAAAATGGACCAACCACTGTCTAAATATTAAGGTGCAGCATTGATGTATATTTTTCCCACTGAAACAGCTTCTTGTGACCATAAGGCGGCAGTGGGTGGGGAGAGGATAAAATAATCAACAGTCATCGGGACATTAAATCATAACAAAGGCAGGGCAGGAGCTGCAGGCAGCAGTTAGCTCTTTCTGATTCATTCCTGCAGAAACTTTTCTCTCTGTCTGTCGGTGGTGTTGCACATTTCTGCTTTGTCTCTTTTCATGAGCTCATCAAAGGCGATTACGCAGCCCTGCTGTAAGTGAGGGCTGTGAGCTGAGCTGAGCAAATCAGGCCATCCCTGTGGATGTACAGATGAGTCAAATGACCTCCAAAAGCACGAATCTTAAAATATGGTTGTATAAACTAACGGATCTCAGTGGTGATTAGTGCAAGGGACTCTTGGAACATCAGAAAACGAAGGGTGGAATGGAGGGGGGGGAAGCAGCAGCAACCTCTTTAATCCAAGTTTCATTTTGCTCTTCCAAAACACAGCCCTGACACATCCAAGGGCAAATGTATCTAGCATTGAAATGGTGGTGAAGGAAGCGGGGAGGCACATTAGAAACTACAGCTGGAGTGAAAATCACTTCTGCAGGCAAATCAAAGGGCTCGTGGAAGTCAAAGCTGGAGAGTGAAGTCCTGCTGCCTAATGGAGCAAAGGGAAGCCTTGTCCTGGATGTTAAAGGTCTAAACACTGTTTGACCTGTAAAGTAGGGCAGCAATTAGTGGATGGGAAGATCCCTGACCTATGTGTTCAATGGCATTTCCTTGTGGAATGGTGAGTGGACAAGGGGAGCAGGGTGTGAGATGCCCAGCTGCTGTACTGAGGTGGGTACAGCAGCTCTCCTCTCTGAAAATCACACCCTGGTGATGTGAAGGATCTTACCAAATGAGGTCCATCGGGCACTGCCGTGTGTCCCTTGCTCTGCTCTTCTCTCCTCGGGGTGGGCTCCTGGGTTATTGGGTAGAGGCTTGCCAATACTGGGTTAAATTTGGAGCTGGATCGTGGGCTGTTTGCAGTTGAACCTATGGCAGTGTGAGACATTGTTATTTAACTTAACTTCCAGGTTTCCCTTTGAGTGCTGAGATCCAAAAACTTGGCTGATACCCATGGTCACTTTGTACTCCTAGTTGAGGCACCTGTGCATCAGCTGCTGCTGCCGGCTCTCGTAAAAATATTGACGATTTGTTTTGTATTTACTAACAAGCGTGAGTGCAGTGTGGGAGTGCAGTGGTGAACCTGGGTGACCCCACATCTGAATGATTGCGGAGTCATTCTTGGCTCTGGCAAAAAGACTTCTGCATGGTAAGGGTTCAGCAAGGATCTAGCTCTGGCTTTGTCCCCACTCTTGTTATAAATCAAATGACTCCGCTCTGGTCTCTCACCCCGGTGATCAGATCGGAGGTAGGAGTGGATAAGCTTCCAGGTATCCATGGAATTAAGTCAAATGTCTGGAGACAAAGGAGCTCTGAGCCCCCGCCCCAGAGAGGGGTTGAACTGCTGAAGTAGAAATTGCTCCATTGCAGGCAGTGCAGGTACACTGATGCTCAGAGCAGAAAGCTGGAAGTGCCTCTTAAACATCCAGTGAACCTTAACGACTCTCCTTTTCCACCCTGGAGCCGTTTGTCGGACAAAAGAGAAAGCTGTGAAGTGGTTTTTTTTATGTAAATCCTCCCTCTGTACCAGTCCTGTCCCTTCAGGATGCCACTCCAAACAGGTTACAATCGCTGCCCGCCGAGGGCACCACCGGGCCCTCTGCACTTGTCTCTGGTGTGCTGTCGGGAGGTGTTTGTTTCCCTCGGAGCTCCCTGCAGTGAGTCAGCACAACCCCCAGTGTGTAATCATACTTACTGAATGTGATTGTACTGCAAACTCCTGTGGGGTGCCTCTGGAGTGCGGCTTTCCCCCCACACCCAAATTACGGAGGTCCCGGATCACACTCTCCTCTTGCACCAGTAGTTTTAGCCAGGGCGGCAGGGGTTAAAGCTGCTTTTCCTGACACCCAAGTGGCAAAATAGGCAGGAGGTTTAACACTGAAACTAGTATTTGAATTTTATTTGGAAGTAAACTCGTATCCTGAACTGTGCGTGCATTTGAGGCTTCTCACCTTTACTCTCAAACCCCTTTGACAAGGCTGAGACAGATGCTGTTCCTGTCCATTTGCTGTGGGGCATTCAAATGAAAATAACTTGTAATTACAGTTGTAAGCTCTCTTTGAACTCATTAGTGTGAAAGCACCCTTAGAATGAATGAGAGTTGCCCTATGAGAATGGAAATGAGCAGAGCTGTTGCAGAGAAGATATTGCATTCACACAGCCCCAGGTATCTCAAATGCCAGGTAAGCAGCAAATCAATTTTTTTGCTGTATCCAGCTCAATAAACTGAGATAAAGTGGGGCTCCTACCATTCCCTCCCACCCCCAAACTTAAATATAGTAATCTTCAATCAGAAACAAACACAATTTTATAAACCCTTAAATTATTAGTTGAGATTGTGCTTCTTTAAAAAAATGCTGCCTTTTTGTGTGTGTCAGGCTTTAAGCCTTTGGTGCTTACCAGTAACAATGGTACAGAAGATGTGAATTTAGCTGGGAAATGAAAGCTGCTGGGAATGTTTTGTAATCACATGCTTTCAGCAGCTGAAGCTCCAACCACCAAAATGCTCAAGTTGTCTCTCATAAAATTTTGTATGGGTAATGAAAATGCACAGTGTTCTTTGTCTTTAAGGCTTTACTTTTAGGACACACTTGAAAATGTGATTCAGTTTGGCAATAAAATTCTAGTACCAACTTTTCCATTCTCCTAAGAGGCCATATTTTGTTTTCTGTGCCTGTCACAGCTGTTTAGTGGGTTAGTGGTGGTGGCCTTGGACGTGGCACTGCTGAAGCTGGAGGGGATCAGGGACAGTGGTGACGGAGCCAGCTTAGGCCCTGTGTTGGACGGAGCTAAGTGAAGAAATACTGTGGTACAAAAAGTATCAGGCAGGTGAGCCCTAGTGCTCTGGAGGAAACTGAGCAGAATGTTGAGCTGTTACCCTGTGGTTAATTTGTTTGTTAATCACATGAAATCCCTGGAAGGAGGGTGAGTTAATATACTCTAACTAGCATGCTGAGTATCTGAGAAAACCCTGGGCAAGGATAGCAGCTCACAAACCACATCATAGCATTGATTTCTTTTAAAGTTCTCAATTGACTTCTAGTTTAAAATCAATGCTGTGGTATGACCTAAAGACAGGAAATAAGACGGCTATCTAAGGAAATATTTCTCCAAGTACTTTTAAAGATCAGCTTCATGTTCCACAACAATGTCCAAGTTACTTAAATGAAAGAACAGCATAAAGCTCTCTGCTAAAAGGAAGGGCTTTGTTCATGTTGGCATCTTCATTATAAATACACACGACTAGAAATAACAGCTTCATTTGGGAGAAATGGGAACAGCTTTGTTTCCAAAATAAGATACGAAGCATTTGCACTTAATCACAGTTACAAGATATTCTGTTTGCTTTTAACAGTGATTGAGCACGGGGGGAGTCTGTGCCCCAGTCAGCAGCTCTGCTTCCAGCCTGGCCATGGCAATAGCTGGGCCCCTCTTCTCTCACCTTCTGGGCTGGCTGGTGGGTGTTGGTGGCCCAGCCCCCTCACTCTCATCCCTTCTCAGCAGCTGCACTAGTGCAGGGCAGTTCCTCATTCTGGCTGCCTTTGCGCAGTGTCAGTTTGACACTAACGTTTGTGTAGGTGGCCCTGTGCAGGAGCTGGGGATGATTTCCTTGTTGCTGCCTTGCCCTGCTCACAGCTGGCACAGCTGCTGGCTCAGCACTTCTTGCTGGTGGTTCTGTTGTACACCAACAGCTTTTTATAAGTCAGCGTGATTGGTCCCTCAGCTGAAGTGGTGTGATGGGAGGTTTTGTGTTTGCTGGGGTAGCATTTAAACCTTGACATGGCCCTAGGAAGGGAGAGCAGCGAGAAGGAGCAGTGTGGTGATGCTGTACCTCTGTGCTGCGCAGCAGCATTTGAATTCTCTGTCTGGTTTTGGCTCTTTATCCTGGGAGTACAGTGGAAGAGCGGAGATGGCACAGACTTGTAAATGTTATTTGGGGCAGAAATTGCACGTATTTTCTTGGGATTGCAGGTCTGTCCATACTGAGCAGGGTACAGCAGTATGGAGAGTTCTGGCTTGGTGCTGGACACCTGAATTTGCATCCTTGAAAGCATCTGGCAGCTGAAATCTGGGAGACAAGGTGGCCATGGTTTCTGTTCCCTTCAGGAGTTCATCTTCATGGACCTTCATGAAGGTGCTGTGCACAAGTGCACTTCCAAAAAGGAAGTCTTGGTTAGTATTCTGGAGACTCTTGAGCTCTTGTCACCTCTGTTTCCTGCTCTGCAAAACAGGGGGAGAAATGATTTCAGTCTGAAAAACATCATGAATTGGCCTTGGTAGGCCCTGCTCAGCTCTGGTTAAAGAACACTCTTTGCATGGGCATAAATAACAGAACAGATTCTTTGGCTTGCTTTATTTTCTGGTTTTGTGGTGTATAGTGGAGCTTCTGTGCTTAAACTTCCCATGTGAGACAGGGAGGGGATATAGTCCAGTGAATCTGGAGAGGTGAACAAACATCACTGTGCCTCCTGTTAGCTACGGGGCAATCAAAATTAGTGCTTGGCAATTCACTAAACTCCGTGACCCCTCCCTTTTTGCTGGAATTTGGCGCATTTGGAGATTCAGGTACCTGGCCTGATACCACCCCTACAGTATCTCCTGGTGCATTAAGCAGAAAATCTTGCACTCCTACAGATCTTTCATTCTCTGTGTTGATAAGTGCCTGGCTAATTGCTTATTGTCCTACTGCAAAGCTGCAGGTGACAGAGCAGATGCCAGCACCTGGAAGGGCTGGATGGAGCTTGGGTACCTATTCCAGCCTGCTCAGTGCAGTGTCTGTGAGAATGAGGGGCACTGGGCACGGAGGAACACTGGAAACAGCCTCCTTAAAAACCAGGATAGTCAGCAACAAAGGTTAAACACACCGGCAGAGAGCAAAGATTTCCCTGCTTGGAATACATGATGTGAAGTAAATAACACCAGTGGTCTGCTGCAGGGGAAGCACACTGACAGCCCCAGACAAATGCTGGGGTACCTGAGTCCTGTCTGTGCTGTGCATCTTTCCATCGTCTGTCACAGCAATCTACAGAGTGAACGTGTACCTCAGAAATGTTCTCTTGGGCAGATTTGGGAAAGCTGCTCTGGGAACGTCAGGGGGTTCTCTTTGCTCTTCCCAAGTTACTTTTTTTTTTTTTTTTTTTAAATTGTTATTATTTTCCCTGTGTTAAGGCTGAACTGGTAATGTTAAACGTGGAGGAGGCGAGGTTTGCCAGGCACAGCCACCTAGTGGCTGGGCGCTGAGCCGGCCGCCGTGAGGATGTGCGGGCAGGGCGCTGCGCGCTGGGGCGCTGGGAAAGGACAGGGAATGACACACCTCACCTAAGCCGGGCTGCCTGTGACAAAAAGGTTTGCTCTGCCCAACAGCAGACCACACCACAGGGGTGCCTGGGGTGGAAAGCACTGCCAGAAACAAAGTGACTTGAGTGAAGCGTGTGGCCAGTACTGGGGTTGAACCTGCACCTTTGGACTCGGTCAGGACTTTGCTCCAGCCAGCTGAGCTGTCTCAGGGTCACCCGGGAGGACACCTGAACCTCCTTCAAGGAAAATGCCCCGTGGATGGATTACTGCTGAATGTATTAAATGCTTCTACCCTCAAAAAATTAATTTTAAAAACCAAATGGTTTTGTTTTGACACATTCTGAATGTTTTGACACTTGCATATAATTTTAAAAGTCAAAAACCATAGTTTGGAAAGCAGCTTTCACTTGATCACCATATGCAGTTTTTCTACTTCCTCATGAAAAAAAAAAACCCAACCACAAATGGTTCATATTAACCTGAAATGGTCTCCCCTGCATTGCCTAGTTCAGTGACTGAACAAAACTCATTAGTCTTTGCTATGTTTGGGGTCTTAGTTTAACACTCTTTGCTCTTTAAGATGATACCTTGTAACTTTGTCATGTGCTGCTCTCAGAGCATTTCTCAGTGTAGTGGTTTGACCCTGGCTGGATGCTTCTGGGGGGGGAAGACAAAAGATAAAACAATGCCTTACTTCAGTAGCTGAGCCTAATTTCACAGCTTCCAAAATGTCTCCACAGTGCCTCTGCTCTGGGTTCAGCCACAGATACAATCCTGGTATTAAAATCCAACTCCAATTACCGGGCAGATACAGGGCTGCACTCACCACCTTTTCTGAAAATTTTTAAGGGCACTTCTGATATTATTTTTCTTCCTTAAGTGCCTATTTCTAATTTTAACAAAGATTCTGAGGCACCCCAAGCTAATGAAGAGCTGGCGGGATTTCTGGGCTCCAAACCACACAAGTATTTGCTGTAAGCCTGTCCCTTGCCAATATCCAAACTGTATCGTACAAAAAGTGAGCTGAAACTCAGTAATGAGGAGGCAGAAAAAAAATGAATGTGCATTTGCTTAAGTTTTTCCTACCCCTTTCTTCTCCTGACCCTGCTAAACTATTTTAGGGACCCTGTTAATGAGTTTGTACATTTGGTGTTCATGATGTTTCACCTTGAATGAAAGCAAAGGGGGGGTGTGCCTCAGGACCAAGCAACTGAATCCAGCTTGGCCTAAGGAAAGCCAAACCTGAGCAGTTTCTTCCTGGGGTTTTGTTTGCTTGTTTCTTTTGAAGAGCAGAAGCACAGGAGAGGATATGGGATCAGCAAAGATCATTTTCCATGTCAGGTGGAATAGAAAAGACTCTCTGGGTAATCGCTCCTTCCCTTTGCCAACATCATGTAACACAGACAGCACCAACAGACCCATTTTCAGTGTAACTGCTCATTTTAAGTTGTTGCTTTAATAAGCAGATGGATTTTTCATAATGCTTGAAAGGAGTTAAAGCACAAATGCACTTAAAGAAATCAGATGTCAAGTCTTTAACTAATGGGATTACAGAGAAGAGACCCTTTAAAGATGGCTTGGTCTAAGTGATCCAGCAGCCATAAAGGTCTTATTATGGGTCAAGAAGTTATTTTGTGGACAATAGTGCCTTTTGAGGAACTCACACAATCAACATTTAGATTTGTGCAAAGTACTTAATGTTATTGAAGTGTTAATATAAATGCATGAGCTTCCCTGAGCCAGCTGTGTGTGCTTCTGCCTGCACTTCTCTGCAATGCTGGCTCCCTTGCAGCCTGCAATAAGTGACATTCTGGGGATTTCCTTGTTTCAAAACAGCTTTTTTATCTCCTTTGTGATTCAATGAATGCCTGCCTTTCACTGTATTTTTTCAGTAGCAAGGTGGGGAGGAAATGTCACAACAATTTTAAAGAAGTTCATGCTTCGGTATTAATGCAGTGATGTTTCTTTAAAAGCAACCCAAATTCAGCTGTGGGCTAAGGGCCGTGCCTGCTCTGTTAGACTGCAAAAGGCAGGGTTTGGGTAAAGACTCGAGCATCTGAAAACATAAGGTTTTATGGAATACATTGTGTCTTTATTGCCTTCGGTGCTGGTGAAAGGCTGGATGCCTTATGGGAAACATAAGGAGTTGCTGAGGAGGTGGGAATATCTCCTGGATATTCCAAGGTCAGATTTCACCTAAGAATTCTCCACTTAGTCTTAAAGGATCTGTCCAGATGTGTTCAAATGCATGGGAGTTCTTGCAGTGACTTCCAAAATCACATCCTGAGTGCCTCGCTGTGTAACACCGGATGTAGGTTGATTTCTCACTGAAACCAACAGGGACTTTCCCAGGTTAAGGAGAACTCTCCTTTGTTGCAGGTAACTCTGGAAGCTCTGCTTTGGTTGAGCAGAGTGACCCGTGCTGGTGCTGGGCTCTTGTTGGCTGCTCCATCCAGTCTCTGATGGTCTGAGGTGCAGAAGGTGGCCAGGCTGTGTGGTGCCCGTGCCCTCAGGCTCCTCAGCAGTTCTCCCAGGGACCCCGTGCTGTGCCAGTGTCACATCCCTGTCACAAAGGAACAGGAATAACTCTGGCATTACAAAATGAAGTGACCCCAGGGCAGCGGAGTGCCCAGCCAGGCCCTCGTTTGGGGTGCAGTGTGTTCTGCTGCAAAGGCAGCTCTCTTGCAGAAAGAGGCAAACCTGACTGAAGTCTTCAGCAGGATTTAGAGTAAGCCCACAAATCCTGATTCTGCCAAGATTTAAGCTCGTGCATAACTTTACATACGTGAATAGTCTCATGGAGGTCAAATGAATTAAAATAATGCACCTGCTTAAGTCTTGGTGGCATTGAGGCCATAATGAACTGGAAAAAAACATGCAAGGGAGGAAAACTGACTTTTTCAGAGCTGTTAAGGTGTTATTTCAGAAACCCAGGCAGTGACAATTGTGTTTACATGTACCATGCAAAGTCTAAACGAAGTGGAATGTTTGTTCATCTGTGTGGTGTATTTGGGTCAATAAGGGATCCCACGTGGCTTCAGAGGCATCACAGAGCTCCCAGGGCTGTTGCTGCCCAGTGCCATGGACCAAAGAGATTCACTCAGCTCCCACTGACAGGATTATTAATGACACCTTTCTCTTTAAATATGTCTTTTTGTGAAGAGGGGAAATTGTCACCCTGAGAGTTCTGCTCTGTCCCAATTATTTGTGTGTATTTGTAAGTACTCCCTGCCCAGGCACAGAGACACATGCATGTATGAATACCTGTGGCTAATTAGTGGCTTCAGAGCCACAGAATCACTCCTGTAAGTATCTCCTTAGGCACAAAAATGATAATTACAAAAACAGGTTTAAAGTCTTCTTGCATATGTGCATTTGCCGTTCATTAGCTGTAGAAAGACACTTTCAAACTACTAAATGCTATTAGACACCTCAGAGAAAATAACCTGCCGAGTGTGTGTGTTTGTTTTAACTGGAAATTCTTTGGAAGGACCAGAAGTCTGAGCAGCTGGTAAACTTCTCCTGATTATTTTCCCTTGCATTTCTAATAAAGAACTCAAATGATTTTAGCACCTTAAAAATACTCAGCAGCCTATGCGTAGGCAAATTTAGAACTGCACAGAAGTCCTGGAACACAGAAGTAAACACTAAGGAGGGAGGCTCCGTGAGTCCATGAAGGCATTTTTCCTGTGCACAGTTGGCATTTAGCACTTAAATAAGTGTGTAGGTCATTCAGGAGTTACAACTGGTGTGCTCAGCTTTTAGACCTTCCTTGGCTTTGCTCTGCTGAAAGCTCTGCAGAAATACCTTTGGGAAAGTAGATGAGCAAACTGGAAATTGTTGGTGGGCTTTACAGTCTTTGTTTAGTTACAGAACTAGAAAACAAGGGTTTATTGTTTCTACTTGATAAATACATCTGAGAGACTGCCTATCCCAAATCCTCTCCTAAAAGTTCCCACTCTTAAGGCTATGTCATGCTTCAGGCCTTTGTTACCAAATGGCAAAATCTGCCCATGTGGTCTCCCATGTTATCACAAATGGCCCTTTTCAGTTTGACTGACAGCTCAGGTCTGTCTTCCTGTGATTATAAATGAGCTAAAGTGTTTGCATGGAAAAATGGTATTTTATAGAAGATGTCTCAGCAGTAGAACTGTAAAATTTTCAAAGAGTTCGCTCATTGTAAGGTGAGGTTTTGGCTGAAAAGGCAGGAAAATCCAGACCTCAGGCTGCTGCAGTTACTACCTGTGCTTCACTTGAAGAAATGCTGTTTAGCATAGGACAGGAAAACCAAGCACGTAGTTCAGATGGAGCACCCAAAACACTGTAACTTCCATTGCTGTGCCGTTGGGGTGTTTCTTTCTGCAGACACAGGTGGGTGAATGGGAAGTGGCTATTTGTGGGAACACAAGGTGAGTTTATCTGATTTTTATTTATCATGACAAAAATAAACTCAGTTTGATACGGTCAGCTGGTCCTCAGCATTTGAACTCAAATGAGTTGGAAATTTACCTCCCCTCAGCCAAGATGTGATAATTGACCAAGTGTGTTTTCCTGCTTCAAAAGGAAAGTAAAATTAACTTACCCTATTTACTGTTCTGGTAACATCCTAAAATACTTTCCCTTAATTATTTGTGATTACATTTCCATGTTTAGATAAACTGTACTTCTGGGGGTGCTGATTCCCACTAGTGGGATAAATTCTGCGCTTGGATAAAGAATCTCACAGGCAAAATCCCATTTAGAGAAAGAACATATATTTTCTGCTGCATCTGTTAGCACTTAATGTATGTCCAATAACAAGTCAGAGCTGGTCCCCCACTAAAATTTTCAGTTTTAAGCTGTGTCAAAGAAAATAGATGAAGTCTTGGAAATAATCTGAGACAAGGATGTGGAGAGGCACTTTTGCTTTGGCATTCAGGCAATGGAGCAAGGCTCAGGAATGATGCTTTAGAACCCAAGGAAAGAAGGTTATAACACCATAAAAGTAGTGAAAATACTTTATCTGGGTGAAAATACAGGAACTTTATATCAGTGCTGAAAAAGTTTAAAAGATGGAGTAATCAGTGCAAACAATTTCGGGTGATTTCTTCAATGTCTGGTAACTTAACGAAAAAAACCCTAAAGAATAAGCAGTACAAATGTCAGCACTGTCTGTAGCCTGTTAGATTGTGGTCACAGCTCCCACCACAGGGATACAGGGCTTCCCACACCAGCCTCCCTCCACTCCTCCCAGTCTGATTTGGCATCCAGCACACAAGGAAATTCTGCCAGACTAGTACCCCTTTGAGATTAGAATATTAGAATGAAATACAGGGCAGGGCAAACTTTATTTCTCTCTATAGAAGAGCAGCGGGCTTGTTTCTAAACCTGACTCACAGATCGGATGTCTTTCACAGAGGGCATGTGTTCCAGGGCAGTATGTATTTCCTGGCAGCAAAGAAACAAAATCCAGGTGATCAATAACAGGCCCTCACTATCTGCCTTTGTATCTATTTTACTTGCTGTCCCTACTTTGAGGGAATTCAGGTTAAGTGACACATAGATTAAAAGCCACTGCTGCATTCTACCATATTGCTTTATGTTTTCAATATTTGAGCTGCTGTTCATTTACTGTTAGACTTATTTCAAGTCACTGTGCTGCAGTTTAGCTTGGAGATACACAGTGGTAAAAATGGAATTATTCTGTCCCTGGTACTGTGGTGTCTGCTCTCTTTGGCCACACCATTGTCCCCAGAGTAAGACATCTCCCATGTGCGTACCAGGGGGACAGAGTGCCACGTGATCCCATTCTCCTTTCATCTGAGGGGCAAAGAAACTTTTAGATGACACAGTCAAAGTCATAATTCCAATCTGGTGTTCAGGTGGGATTTCCCCTGCCATTCACCTCCCGTCACTGATTTCCAGTAACTTTTGCAAGGCCATTTAACTTTGCATATGGGTGGGACCTTGGACTCTCCGTCTTCCTCAGATCATTTATGTCCTCTTCACGAGTTCCAGGGAGAGCAGAGTTTAAATAGCAAACTGACATCTGCCACAGTCAGGTGGAGCCGGTGTATATTTAGATTGATGTCTGTATCAGCTACACTCATCAGGACCATCTTCAGTCAGAAGGACTGTAATTACAGCACTCAAACCAGCCTGGCTTTCCTGCTGGAGAGAGGCTGGAGTCACATCGCAGAACTTGCCTGCTGCTTCCCACTGCTCGAGTGGGGCTTCCAGTCTGGTGTGAGCCGCGTGGAACCACGTTAGTTTTCAGGGAGCATCCAGGTACAGCTCCCTGCTTTGTGCACATGCAGACTGTTTCTGTCCACCTTACACCTACAGCTGTGGCTTTTAACACAAACTTGATACAGTGGCTTTGTTCAGAATTACTGAACTAACCCAAGGTTTTGGCACAGGAGTGTTTCCTCAATTCATGCAAACTTTTTTGGCTTAGGAATTTCTGACTGTGAAAGACATTAAGGCTTTTAAAGTCTTTGTTTTCTTGCTATGGTTATGTCTTAACCTAGCTGCTTGCTTAGAATTTGATGAAAAATTTGCAGAAAGGCAAGTAAAATGTCCTTGGTAGGAGACTGTGATACTCTGAGGAGAGGATTTGAGGTTTTCTCACTTGGTGGTGGTCAGTGACGCAGAGCCCTCCAGGGAGTCATCAACTGACAGGAAATGCTCGCTCTTCTGCAGAGAAAATGAATGAGAGAAAGAGGTTTTGTATTCCTGGTTTGGGGTTTTACTTATTTTAATATGATGGCCTGTGCCACAGAAAATAAACCAAACTTTTTTCTTAATTCCTTATTTCTCAATGTGATATAAATACCATCCCATAATTTAGCATTGTTAATTAATATGTACTTTCCATTACCTTCCTTTTGGAGAGCTCATTATCTTGAGGAATGTAAGTCTTCATTCAAACATTTCATTTCGTAGCAGGAGAGAGAGACAGAGGCGCAGGATAAGTACTTTAACTGGATTGTCTAACAATGGCTGTGATAATAATTGTCTGGGAGAATTATATGGAGGTAACAAAAGGACTCAGAAAATGAGTACATTACAAAGACTCTTTTATGACTGAAAAATACCGATGTCCTTAAAAGAGAGAGAGAAGTAGGAGTTGAGTGATTTTGTAGCAAAATGTAGATTACACTGAAGTTTGTCTTGGCACAGGGGAGAGGTTTCCTCAGGATTGCTGGAGGAAAGGCTCCATTCTGCTCCTACTGGCAGTGAGAGGCTGGGCTAGTCAGCGTGCCCTGGGCTCTGACAGCTCTGCCACAGTGTTCACCAGTGGAGCAGCTCTGCCAGGGTGCCCTGTCCCTGCACAGGCTGTGCCCGGTGCATTCCAGCAGTCCAGGCTTGCTGCCAGGACCCAGCTCTGCAGACAGGGTGGGCCAGAGGAGGCTGGGGAGAAGTGGGAGATGGGGAGAGACAAGGGTAACTCGTTATTCTGGGCACCCATCACCATGGCACCTGCCTATTATTAGAGCTATCTTACACACACTTCCACAGTGTGCAGGGGGCTGGTCTACTGGGTAAAAGATGGTTTTCTACCCCTTTTAGGAATGTCAGAGACTCCTTTACTGGCCCCACTTGACAAGTGGATTCAAGCTTGATAGTTTTTTCTTAACTCTAAGTTATAGTCATGAGAAGTCTGTTTTTCTTATCACTTATTTCTGCTGAAAGGTTGCACTTGCTGTCACCATTTGGAACGCTGTAGCTGTGTGTACTGAACACTGTGTTCAGAAATTCTTATTTTTGTCACTGAAGTGCAGCTGTATTTAAAGGGTGGCACAGAATTAGAACAAGGTATAATGAAGTGCTGTAGGTTGCTGATACACATTACAGTCAGCAGCACGTTGGCATGTGGAAATGTGCAACTTTACACACCTGGATAAAACAAACAAACAAGACTGAAATTCTTTTTGTGCTAGCAAGGGAAATGTCATCTTCAATGTAATGGGTAATCTCCCCAGGGATGGTGTTTTTCGGGTGTGGGAGTGGTCGGCTGGATCACTTTCTGACCTGGCCAGACACAACCAGGAGTGCTGTGGCTGCTGTAGGGAAGGCAGTGGGGAAGCAAGAGAAAAAGCAGAGCATGGGAGCCCCAGGGAAGGCTCTCTGTGGTGGACACTGTCCCATGTGAAGTGTGGCCCAGTGCAGAGTGGAGTTTGCAGCCTTTTAGGTGTCATGCTTGGGTTACAGAAGTGTTGGAAGGGCTGTGGAGCCCCTGAATCAAATCCACCAGTCGGCAAGCAGAGAACCTGCTGAAGTTGAACGGGAAGCTGAGTGAGAAGGGCTGTTCCTGTGTCCCACTGCTGCCCCAGACCAGGGTGTCTCAGGCAGCATTAAGCACCCTTCAGGCTTCAGTCTGGAAGTGTCCCCCCAGGCAGACAGCTGCGCTTTCGTGTGTGTGAAACTCCCGACCTTAGTCTCACTTGGACTCCTAAATTTGTAATTCCTGTGAAAACCAGGCAGTCCTGGAGCGGGAGCGGGAGGTGGTCCCACACACCCAGGCTGGCTGCTCTCGGGAGCTCTGGGGGACAAAGCTGAGGGGAGTCTTCCCGGCTCCTTCCCGGTCCCAGAGGCGGCAGGGGCTGCCCCGGGGGTCTCGGGGATGCTTAGGGGCACAGCCGCTTTCCCAGGGCTGCCTGCTCACCTCGGCAGATGCTCCTTCCTTAACCCTTCGGCTCTCTCCCTGCCCCCCCGACAGACCCTTTCCCCAGTCAAAGCCGGTTTTCCCCAGCCAGTCACTAAATCAGTCGGATGTGCCTCCCTTCCCCCAGCTGACACGGTGACGAGGAGCGCCTGCTGATCAGCCCTTTCTTGCGATCTCTCCCGGCTGCTGCTTCGCCTGTTAAAAGGGGGAAAAAGCAAACACCCCCAGACCAGCCGTCCCCCGGCTGCCCCCGCGCTCCCGGCCGAGTGGGGTGGACCGGCCCCAGCGGGGACCCAGGCGTGGAAGGGCGGTGCTGTCGGATATTCCTGCGGACCTGGAGGAGGTGGAGCTGCTTCTCTCGCCTTTCTTCGAGCCGCAGCGAGCTGAGCGAGCCCAGGGCTGAGGTGTCGGTGTGTCAGCGGGGGCTGAAGTTGGGCTCGCTTTGCCGGCCCCCGGTGCAGAACAAAGGCCGGTCCCTGGCCGTGCGTCCCCCAGCAGGGCAAGGAGAGATGCCGGAGCATCCCTGCCCTTCCTCCGGCCACACCGCCGGCTAGCTGGACACGGCTGTCCTTCCTCCTCCTCCGCCCCTCACCCCGCTAAACGCACGCACACAGCCGGTTTAATGGGATAGAAGACGAAGTGTTGGCAAAGTCAAAAGCATCTGGGGAAGGAAACAGGTTGGACATGTAAAGAGTTTTCACCAGTGAGCCATGAAATGAAAAGTAACAGCTGATGTACTGGAGGGAAGGAGGGAGAGTCATCGGCGGGAGCTGTGGATCCAAGGTTAACGGCGGGGGGAAGGGGAGCTGGAACTTCAAGTAATTACATAGTACTGAGGCAGAGGAGAGAGCAAAGAGGGAGATCCGGGGTATTGACTTGTGCTGCAATCGCTGGGAATGCCAGGAAAACTCCTGGCAAACATCAGCAAAAGCCTTTGCGTGGCCCAGAGCCAGTGCCCCTCTCCTTTTAGAAGCACGAGGCTGAGCACCTGATTTCCTCTAAAAACAAAAATCCCAGAGGGCTTCCAAGAATTTACATTTCCTACCCCCACAGTCGCTTGCCCAGGAGGCTGAAAGGAAGCAATCGCTGCACTTTACTTTCTAGCTAGAGGGAAAAAAAAAATACAGAACTAAAGATCTGATGGCTGGTAGTAATGGTGTAGGGGGTAATCGTGCAACTGGGTGTAGGTTAAAAACACCAGCAATACCGGACAAAGAACACCCCCTTAATTGTTCCTTTAGAAAGATTGAAATGAATGGGTTAAAGCTGACAGTTTTGTTGTCCTGGTGGGATGCGAAGTTGAATGAAATCAAATCCAAGGGAGGATTTTTCCTGCAGCCGTTCTAGAGAAGCACAAAGCGGGGCAGAAGTTTCCCAGCTGGGCAGCCCGAGGCTGAGGAGCCGCAGTTCCCGGTGCCCTGGGTTCCCGTGCCTGTCCCGGTTCATCCCGCGGCCAAGCTGGCCAGAGCCCAGGGACAATGAAGCCAAGGTGGCGTACGGGAGTAGGGAGTGTCCCCGGGGAGCCGCTCGGCCCCCGCAGCCCCCGCAGCCCCCGCGCTCCTTTGTTCCGCGGCAGCAGCCGCTGCACTACATCTCCCGGCAGCCTGCTCGGGGAACGGGGGGGAGACAGGCTTTTCCACCCTTTTTCCTCCCCCATCGCATTCCTTCCTCCTCAGCTCTGCTGACACATCGTGTGCTTCGAGTGGACAGGAGGGGCAGGGCTGCGAGAAGCTGATCACGGGAAATAAGGAACAACTTGCTGCCTCCAAAATCAGACTCTGGAGACACGTGAAAAAAAAGGAGAGAAAAAAGGAAAAAAAGAAAGGGAGGTGGGGGAGAAGCCAACAGTTCAATCCTGAAGTAGGAAGGACTTGGCCTTGAGCTTTGGCTTTGAAATCTTAATAACTAAATAGAGGAGCGATTTTCTCTTGTGTGCAGGGCTGAGCAAGATCGCTGCCAGTCTCTCCAAATACGCAACTTATGCAACTGTTTCTCCATCACAAAGTAAAGCACAGGCATGTCTTGCATAATGTTGTTTGCCATCATACAAATGTTTCTTTTCTGGCCCCTGTAGAGCCTACAGATTGCTTTGCTGATCTTCCGCATCAGATGGCTTTATCCTTCTGGTACTGCATACATGCAGATCCGAGGTCTGTGTAAATATGTATAAACAAAATGCATATTTTGTAACAGGTTTATTTTTAGTCCCCGTGTCTTTGCGCCTGGGAGAAAGAAGTTTAATTGCTGTGGTTGGTGTAAAAGTGGTTGGTGATAACAGTGGGAGCTGAAACCTCGGCAAGGCTTTTGAAAACACCCCTGTTACAACTGCTGGTCTCGGTTATACCTTTGACTTCAGCAAAGTCAGAACAGTTTAAATGAAGAGTTGTGTAGCAACGGTCTGTGTGATGAGAGAAATACCATGTCAACATACAGGACTGAATTTTGCTTTAGATTGTGAGTTGGATTAACTTCTCTGGCGTATTTGGCAGAGCAAATTGTTATTGTTCTGCAGCAGATTTCATCACAATATTTTGTCCTTGGTATCCCAGGATACCTTGCCGTTACTATTCTACTTTAAAGATCTTCACATGTATATATTAAAAAATACTCACTTATGCTGCTGATAGTGACCACTCTGGAGGGAGTAGTTTTAAACCTATAGTTTTTACATTAATGTATTCTGTTTGCTTCTGAAATGTAGCAAAGACAATTGTAATGGTCGAAGCTGTTCCACTCCATTATACCACCATGTTTCTCTCTGAAGTCTGGGCTTCAGCCTCAAAAATGGAATGGAATGGTTTCTTTTGTGGCCTCCTGTTTAACACTTGTGCCACGTATGAATTTATCTCTTGTGCCACAATCATTTTATTAATAATTTGTCCTTGTGTAGAATTACAGAATGACAGATGTTTTGGAAAGGGCATTAAAGCTTGTCCAGTGTCACCCCCTGCCATGGGCAGGGACACCTTCCACTCTCCCAGGTTGTTCCAAGCCCTGTCCAGCCTGGCCTTGGACACGTCCAGGGGTGGGGCAGCCACAGCTGCTCTGGATCACCCACATTGTAACAGATCAACCCGAGCTGAGAAAGGGAAGAGTTGAGACTTAGGGGCTCAATTCCACTCCCGTTAAACTTGTTGGCTTGCTTAACTTGGCTGCTGCAAAGTAATCCTAAAGGGACTTATCACTGAGGGAAGCTGAGGAGCCCTTTAGTAGCTTATTTATTTTCATTATTTTTTTTTACAGTATATATTTGCGGCTGGAAATTGGAAGGAAACCCTTTAGGAACAGAAGCCAGCCGGTACAAGTCACATTATTTAGGTCCAAGTTATTTTTTCACCATTTTTCTCCTTTAACTTCTGCAGTCATGTATTCCCCAGCAATGCAAATCAGCCAAGGGTGACATGAAGGAGTGTGGGGGCCAGAGGACACACACTGACATTCTGAGAGCATACCCGGGACTGCTGAGCCAAGGCCCTCCAACGTCATGAGTCAGCCTGTTCCTACCCAGTCATGAGACTGAATAAAAAAATCATGAGCTCTTCAGAGGAAATTTGGGCTTCCTTTGCTCGCTTTCTGGGTCTGGTTTTGTCCTGTGCCTGGGATATGTTTGCAAGTTTTTCCCAATTAATAAAAAGACTAGAAGGGGATTTAAGTCTTTAAAAAAGGGCATTTTGAAAAAGCAAGTCAAATGCAATGCTTTCAAGAATGGACAAATTTGTGGAAAATGCTTCTGCAGAGAGACAGAGTAAAAGGGGCACTACAGACCGTAATAGGATGAGCTGCTTGGCATCCTTACACAACTCACCTAGTGTTTAATTGGGACAAGGACAAGGAGACTGACATTTAGCCCAGAAAAAGGCAGGGAAGGCATGTAGGCTGGGAATTCGGTGTGGAAAAGAGGAAGTACCAGGACACCGGTGGCCTTTTTGGAAAACTTGCCTGAACGGCAGTTGGAGATTGGCACCCATTTTCAGGCTGTGCTGTTCAGTGGTCTCACGTTGGTAGTGTGTCTCCTGTGAGGAGTTCTGTGGTCAGCAGGGAGGGGGGAAGGAGCCCCAGCTTTTGGGGGTGAGCACTTTAATGCTCTGCCAGAACAGTGATGGTCAGGAGAGCCTCCTTTGCTCAAGGCTTTAATCTGTTCTTTTCTGATGCTCTGGGTTCTGCAGCCTTTGCACATCTTTTGTTGCACTTACGCTTAGTGCAGAGAGGACTATTTAAGGAACCTTGGTATGTTTATTTAAAGGACAGAAAAAAGCCCTGAGAATGCAGAATGTACCTTTTAATATTCTTTGGAGCGGCTCCCCATGATTACGTGTTAAAGACACGACCAACAATTGCATCGAACACGGGGACTTTGTCATAACTATTTTATTTATTTAATTTAGTTTCATTTTTTTAACCTCAGCCTGTGCAGCTCCTGGCACAGTTGTCATACCGGGGAGCCTATGTGTGTGCTGCTGCAATAGCAGGAGATAATTAGTGTCCCCTGCTCCAGAGAATGAGTGCATGGGCTGCATGAACAATATCCTGTTGCTCAACACTTCTCATTTGACTTTCTCAGACCCCCTATTTTGAAGATGATATTCCCACAGCCTCGCTGTGGTGCTGTGCAGTGCTGCCTTCCAGTGATATTAACAGGGATGGTATTGATCTGAGTATATTCCCAGAGTGATCCTTGGAGCAAAATTTGTTGAACGAGTGTTATTTACAAATTCACCCCAATGTACAAAAGAAATTCAATTCTTGTTTCAAAGCAGAGCGATAAAAGGATTGTGGGGGCTGGATCAGCCTCGCAAGACAGCGAGGCTGGGAGTGAAGGACAACAGCAGCAGCAACAGAATTGAAAGAGAGAAAAGAAATACGATATCTAGGAGGTTTCTGTAATTAAAACCAGATTAAATATTTGTCCTTTGCAAATGATACAAATTGATATAGTTTTAAAAAGCCATTACTGGTCCTCCTCTATGGGAGTTCAATATATTTTCCGCCCCAGGGCTGTGAGCAGAAATGTTAAGCAGGGTTTGTGTGTGCAGGAGCCTGCTGAACACAGGGAAATGAGCTGCTTCATCTTTTCATCCCATTCAGCAGAAATTGCACTGTCCCATGAAAATGTCTCCCGGTACTGCTGGGGCTTTTTGCACAGAGCCAAAGCGAGGTGAAGGCTTCATTGTAATGCTCCTGCTCCCTGCTGGGTCACTGTCTGTTCATGGCACTACAAAGCCCTGTTGCTTTCTGCCACAGAAATTAATGTAATATTTTCATCTGAAGCAAAAGTGGCTTTAGGTTGAACCCCTGCCAGCTCACGGGGGAACAAAACCTCGGGAATACATGTGCAGGCCCTTTGTGTCAGAGCAAAACGTGTCATGGGGCAGGAGAGTCGCCTGGGATGGAGCCAAGGTGACAGGTGTCAGTGCTGCTTCTCCACTGACCAGAGGAGATGTCTGAGAGCTGAGAGTTGGTGGTCCCTGCAGAGCCAGGCCTGGTTTTTAGGGCAGTAGGACACACACCAAATTTCCCCCGTGAGGAGCTGTTTGGCTGAGTGAAGACATCAGTGGCACAGGTGAGGTTGGATTGTGGGTAGGCTGGGGCTCAGAGCTGCATATTGTCTCCTACCTTTCCATACTAGAAGGCTTAAATAAAGCATTTCCCAAACTGCCGGAGATTTGCATTCACAATTCTTGTTGGAAAGAGGCTTCTCTGTCTCCTCCTTGGCAGCTTGGGAAACCTCATGCCTATCATGATGTTTCCTCTGTTGCTGTGATTTTCAGCCAGGTTTGCGTATCGATGTGCCCAAGCTTTCTCAGGTGCACTGGGAGCTGAACCCGTTCAGAAAGCGTTTTGTGGAGACATTTGGCTCATTACCTCCTGCCCAAAAATCAGGTCAAGGCACACTCTGGAGAGTGATGCTGGAAGGTCTGGATTGCTCATTCTGTGGGAGGGAACAGAGAGCAGAGAACTTGCTGTGAACTTCAGTATCATGTTAAACTCTTCATTAACATGAAATGTCTGGGGGTAGGTGACATTCAAAGGACAGGATTCTTTTCTCCAAGGACTCAGTGGGACTCAGGTGTAAATGCACATATCCCGGGAGGGATAAACCATCACAAATCCAAGTGACTGAGTCACTTGGGGATCAGTTTCTTTTCTAAACCTTTTACTCTTTGACACAGTGTTAGGCTGTTCTAGCTATATACCCCAGCTCTTATGCTTCTATCCTAAATTAAGACAAAATCAAGAAAGAAAGAAAAGCTAGGGAATTGGTCTACTCTGTTTTCAGGTGTGTAACTTTATATATCTCAAAGTAACTTGATTCTCCAGAAAAAACCCAGTGATAGTACCCTTTCTACCATGAGAAGAGAAACACCCAGAATTAACTGGTGAAATTTTACAATATTCCTTGACCCTCAAGGTCATGGCACAGATTTTCCGAAGTGTTTAGCATTATTATACCTCCTTTGAATTTTACTCCTCACACTGCACCGGTTCAGATCTCATGGGCAGTGACACACAGGTGTGAGTCAGGGCTCTGCTGCACTCTCAGGACTTGCTTCAAACCAGCCACAGCTCCTCTTGCAGTCAGGTGCTGTGTGTTCTCTCTGCACTGTACAACCCCTTGATGTGGTAGAAGTCTGTTCCAGAAAGGACCATTTCCTTGAGCAGCTTTCCCTGGGTGTTCAGGACTGGCTGCTCTGTCACGTGGGGACAGTCACCAGCACTTGTGTTTTCACAGGATTGCACTTCGTATGGTCATTTACAAGGATGTAAAAGTCTCTTTAGGGAGATTAAAAAATATTTTTTCACATCATTGTGGGAAATGTGGGTTTATGATGGTTTAACAGCAGAAGCAACCGGTTTTCAGTGATGAGGTTAAACCTGTTGTAACTGCGTAACCAGAAGGAGGAGTTGTGTGTGGCCAAATGAAACTCAGGACAGGACAGGGAAGCACCAGCAGAAGGAACTGTGTGGGGAAGAAGAGCTGGTAGTGGATGCAATGGTATCTTCATGTGATCCATCAGCTCTGTCATCAGAGGGGGCACGGGACAATGGTCCAGAAAAGAACTTAAGAGGTCACCTTGCCTCTCCCATTCCCCCAAGGGAGTATTGAGTGGCTGTTTAACCTCCTCACAGAGATCTCCAATCCAAGGGAATCCAGCCTCTCTCAGGAAAATGTGCACCAGCATTACCTACTTTTGCCTTTAGATATGGTTTTTGTGGTACTTAGTCTGGATCTCCCTGTCTTCAGTGTAAATTTAACCCTTCCTGTTCTCTTCCCCTGGATGTGAAGAACCAGTTACTTACTTCCTCTTTTTATCTGTCCAAAGGCTGTTGACATGTCTCTCCTCAGTCCTACTCCTGCAGCTCCCAAGCTTTAACTAACTTCTTTGCAGATTAAACATTCTCCAGACCTCTAACTCTTGCTAATGTCCTCTGCGTTCTCTCTAATTGAGCCACGTGTTTCTTGGAGTGGACAAGACTGACAGTGCTGAGCAGAGCAGAAGGACCATTTCATCTGTCTTAGTGACTTTCACTCCTGTTCATGCCTCTCAGTCTTTTTTGGCTACGGTCTGTTGTTTGATCTTCTGTACTTCTCAATCCCTTTCCTGCAGAAGCACTGAGCAGTTGGTTCCTCTCCCTGTGTTTGTGAAATGGGTTATACGTGTCTGCATAACCTTCGTGTCCCACACTTGTTCACATGGAATTGCAGATGACTTTTTCAGACTGTTTCTCCAGTTCGTCACAGTCCTTCTGAACTCTCACTCTGTCCTTTAACACATGTACTGCCCTCCAAACTTCAGCTTATGTATCTCCAAACATGAGACATCTCCCGTCACATCACGCGGTTCATACATGACAATATGATGGTCGTGATCAATATATAGTACAAAAAATCTGGTAAGAAGCTGATTAGCTGTTTCTCTTCCATTCTGCCTCAGAGGAACAAGTGTTGTTTGTAGTCAGATGTTTTCTGGCAGGATGGGGAAGAGCAGGAGAAGTGATTTTTCTGCATGGCCAGATGTCAACCCCCCCCTTGGAGAAGTGCTGAGGTGCCTTGTGCCTCATCTGCAGGCACCTGGTGCAGCCCTGTCACTGTGCTTCCAGAACCATCCCAGGGAGCAGCAGCACACTGCACAAAGTGCAGGAGCTGGGCAGCAGCTGGAGAGGATTGGAACCGTGCTAAAACCCCCCAAACAAAGGTGACAGCAAGATGAGGAAGAAAGGAATACACAAGGAATAATGGCTTAAGGAATTCCTGTTAAGAGGGGTTGCCAAAGTTCAGCGGAGGTCTTTGTCATGGTTGAGAGGGTAAGCTCTCTATTCCCACGCTGGAATTGCGGTGCAGGCTGGTGTTGTTCTTGCCCAACAATGCGTCATTAATAGCGGGGTCCTCCCACCTTTCAAACGCACGGCGCAGAGTAAGTTCTGCTCCTGTGACCCGGGTTTCACTCAAGCGAAGGGGCTCCTCTCAGCCGTGTGCGAGGGCTACCTGAGGAACCTGTGGTGAATGAGCGATTTGCAGCTCCGGTGGAGGAACTGGGGGAATGTGGGCACTCAGGGAATGAGGCAGCGAGGACGTCAAAGGCTTAGTAATGAGCCCAGAGGATCGGATCTTTAGACAAATGTTGCTGCCTCGTGCCTATCTTAGACATCAGGATTTCACTGTTCTTCATAGCTTTTCCCTCTGATAATCACTAACTAATGAACTAATGAATTTCCCGACTCATTCTGCCTCTCCCAAAGGTTTTTCAACCTCGCCAAGATAAATATTGTCTCTAGTCTCCAGTTAAATTGATTTTGGGAAGAGGAAAAAATTCCTTCCATAAAATAATTCCTGCTCTCTGAAGCATCTTCTCAGTTAAGCTGGAGAGAGGATCTTAAAAGGGGAAGGAATGTATTGAAGGATGGAGGTCTCCAGAAAACACAGGACAAACTACACATCTTGGACAAATTGTCCAGCCTTAAGTCTCTGCCGTTTTTCTTCTTATCTCCCAGGATATGAAGTTTAATTATCAGTGTCTCCCACGTGCCGAAGGAGCCCCTGCTCTTGCAGGAGAGGTGGCAGTGGCTTGTACAAAGACAAAGCTCTGCTGAGCTGCCTTTCACTCAAGTGCCCTTGCAGGGCAGCCTGGGTGAGCAGCTGCTCCCTTCTTGCTCTCAGCTTCACAGGCTTGTCCTTGCCAGTCTGGGGAGAGGATTCCAAGTGCGTGGAATTTGCCATAAAGCCATTAATTACCTTCACAAATCACTGTCCAGTGGTTGACTCCTCCATATCTTTGTAGCACTTCCTTTAGGAAAGAGAGAGAGAACATTGCACAGGGGTATGTGGGGATGTGGATTTTACGATTTAATTGTAGTGGAAGACAACGGTACCAAAAAGAACTAAGTGTAACTTTGCAAGTCTCCTCCGATACCAGTTCTAATGATGTAGTTATACCTGATAAGGGAGGAACATCCTCAGCTCTTGTGAGACTGCAGTTGGATTCCTGGCTGGTGTAATTGGGTGCAGTAGAAGAAAAACCTTTGGGGTGTCTTGTGGTGGTGCTCCAAGGATTGGCTCTGAGTCTTTGTCTGCAGGAAGTCCTGCTACAAAAAGTGGTTTTTATCACTCCTCTATTAACGCTGTGCAGTGCGCAGTTAGGTAATCCCATCAGGTTGATGCGTCAGTACTCTCCTGTGATAACTTCTTGCAGAAAAAGCTTCTGATTTAGAGATATTTGTGCACACAAGTAACTGTATTAGCCAGGACTGTGAAAGCAATACACATGCATAAAGCTTTTCATGAGTGTTGTGAGATTGGCTCTTGTTCCTCGCTCATCCAGACAATGTCATACAAAAAAATCAACCAAACTCGGGGCAACAGAGAGGTTCTGTTTGTATTTCCCTGCAGAACACACCCCTTTTCTCCAGCACAGGCAGAACAGTTTGGGGTGCAAAAGTCCCCATCCAGGCTCTGAATGGATCTCCACCAGGAGGAAGGAGGAGGTGCAGTTTCTTCTGGAGGACTTGTGGAGCCCCACAGCTTTTAAAAGCAGGGACAATCCCTCTTGTCATCCAGGAGGAATGTGTCCAGCCACATGACACCTGCCAACACTAAACAACTGCTGTAAATGCGGCCAGTTACCTCAGACATCAACTCCAACAAGGCTCTTTTAAAACGGATTTATTTCATTGTAAGGTTAACAGAAGATTTCAGTTTGGTCTTTAGTCCTTATTCCGTCAGGCTGAGAGTGTTTCACCAGGAGTCTTCAGTATGGCTTCAATGTGAGATGCGTTCTGCTTGGGCAGAACCTGTCTGGGAAGTCTGATGAGCACTGGGCCCGTCGCTTTGGACTGCCAGCACGTTATACCGTTCGGGAATAGCGCTCCATAATTACAGGAGAGTTGATGGAAGTTGGGTGTTTAAATAGTTCTGACATAGTTGTTGAAGTTTCCATCGCAGGTGTGTCGGAGGGGGTTTGCCGGCAGGTTCAGTG